>WEIV01006102.1:55275-165032 GCA_013390005.1 Calyptomena viridis | reverse complement strand
CAGGTCCCTGTCCCTCAGCACCCCCAGGTCCCTTTGGGCCTGGTGCTCTGCAGCCCCTCTGTCCCAGCCTGTGCTGCTGCAGGGGGTTCTGGTGGCCCAAGTGTAGAACCCGGCACTTGGACTTGTTCAATCTCATGCCATTGGGTTCTGCCCATCTCTCCAGCCTGTCCAGGTTCCTCTGCAGAGCCCTCCTGCCCTCCAGCAGATCCACACTCCCTCCTAACTTGGTGTCATCTGCAAACTTACTGATGGTGGACTCGATCCCCTCATCCAGCTCATCAATAAAGACATTAACCGGGACTGGGCCCAGCACTGATCCCTGGGGACACCACTAGTGACAGGCCCCAGCTGGATGGTGCCCAGCACTCTCTGGGCCATCAGCCAGTTCCTGTCCAAGCCCTGGGCTGCAGCTTTTCCAGGAGTATCCCATGGGATACAGTGTCAAAGCTTTGCTGAAGTCCGGGTAGACACATCCACAGCCTTCCCCACACCCACCAGGTGGGTTATCTGGTCATAAAAGTCTTATGGATAAATGGAATCACAACCACTAAATCAATCGAGAAATTATTCTGGATTTAATGTGTTAAACTTCCTCTGACAATGTTTGGTTGATGGTTGGATTCAGTTATCTTAGAGGTCTTTTCCAACCTAAAAGATTCTATGACTCTTCAAATGCTACTAGAACTAAACATGTTTATAATTTTCCTAATTAAAAGAAACAAACAAAACCCAAGAGTTTCAATGACTTCAACAATTCCTAAGAAGATGCAGAGTTTTTCATCTGTAAGTCACAAGGTCAAACCCATCAGGAGCCAGTACTACCAGAAAATCATTTTCATGTGATTCTTTAATAAGAGTCCAACATGAAACAATTTTACTGTTATTGTAGTTCTGCAGGGTTTGCTTCAAATTAGCTTGGCAGACCCATGTAGATGGATATGGCTTGATTTCACACAAATAAATGGACTCCTCCAATCTCCCACAAAACCAGGATAAACATAGCATGAGGTGGGTGAGCAACTGGATCACGAGTAGAGCACAGAGGGTGACAGTGGAGTGACATCAGACTGGACACCTGTCACTAGTGGGGTTCCACAGGGCTCCATCTCAGGCCCTGTGCTCTCTCAAATCTTCATAAATTACTTGGATGCAGAACTGGAAGGGACACTGAGCAAGTTTGGAGATGACCCAAAACTGGGAGGAGCTGGTGACTCCCTGGAAGGCAGGGAGGCCCTGGAGAGAGACCTGGACACATCAGAGCACTGGGAATCACCAACCATGGGAAGTTCAACAAGGGGAAGTGCTGGATTCTGCACCTGGGATGGGACAACCCTGGATGTACGGACAGACTGGGAATGAGAGGCTGGGAAAGGGCCCTGGGGGTGCTGGTCAAGGCCACTTGTCCCTGAGTGAGCAGTGCCCTGGCAGCCAGGAGGGACATCCGTGTCCTGGGGCAGCAGGAACAGCAGCACTGGGCCAGGGAGGGGATTGTCCTGCTCTGCTCTGCCCTGGGGCCTCACCTGCAATATTGGGGCACTTTGGGCACCACAGTGTGGGGAAGAGATGGAGCCATTGGAGAGTGTCCAAAGGAGGGAAGGAAGGTGGGGAAGGGCCTGGAGGGGAAGGGGTGAGGAGCAGTGAGGGCACTTGGGGTGTTGAGGGGGAGAAGAGGAGCCTGAGGGGAGACCTCATTGCAGGGACAAGTCCCTGGGCAGGGGCAGAGGAGGGGCAGGGACTGAGCTCTGCTCTGGGGGACCAGGGCCAGGAGCCAGGGAATGGCTGGAGTTGTGTCAGGGCAGGGGGAGGTTGGAGCTCAGCACCAGGTTGTGCTTTGCCCACAGGGTGGGTGGGCACTGCCCAGGCTCCCCAGGGCAGTGGGCACAGCCCCAAGGCTGCCAGAGCTCCAGGAGGGCTGGGATGATCCTCTGGGCACAGGGGGGACTCTTGGGGATGGGGCTGTGCAGGGCTGAGGGTTGGACTGGATGGGCCTTGGGGGTCCCTTCCAACTTGGCATTCCCTGTGACTGTGAATATCCACGATTTCCCAGAGAACCCCGAAAAGAAATTTTACAGACTATGAAGCTGTTACTGTGTGGATGATTCACTTCAGCAGAGACACCCTGTGACTGTGCAACTCACCAATGGAATTTAAAAATATTGGCTTTCAAATGAATTGGACATCTTGAACACATGGGAGAACATTGAGAAATGCACATTCATTGCAGGCACTCAGGTCTGTTACTACTGCATCTTGTAAAGAAGTGGTTGGACATCTAAACTCGGTATCTGCAGTGACAGGGCTTGTGTGACTGTTTTGCAGCTTAGCTTGGAATTCAGCAGGGAAAAGAGATGGGGATGGTCATAACTGAGCAAAGCCCTCTGAAATGCTACCAGCAGGCTGTGATTATGCTATTACTGCAGTTGATGACTCCAGTAATGGCTGGAGCAGCCTTTACTTCCCAGGTTACTTCCAGAACAGTAATCAAGGACTCATTTTCAGCCATGAAGGAAATCCAAATGAATTACTCTTTTGCAATGGGCACAAATTTATGTCTGTGGAATCTGCTGAATTTCCAAATGGGGGAATTATTAGTTACAGACATCCTCCTGTCTATGAGCATCAAGCCAGTGGATAAAGAAAATGTTTTAGCAAGACTTTGAAAGCTCCTTTGCACGTTGCTGCACAAAAAAGCTGTGGAGTGATTTTCTTGGCTGTCCTTTGCAAATGTGACAGAAACTTGCTCGGGAGTCACATCCAGATATCTGCCAGAACTGCAGCAAGGAAATGCTTTGCAGGCAGAGTTCTGGTCGTCAAGAAACCTGCCAGGCTGATACAGTAAAACTCAAGGGACAAAATGTGCAAGACAATGTTGATAAAAAAAGATGAGACCAATGTATGTTGGTGTGGCAAATGGTTAAAGCTGTTGGGTCATTTTACCTTGTGTGTTTTATAAATCTGGATTTATTAAAATAAAAACACCTCTGTGCAACAGAAATTGCCTTTCTGCATAGTTATTTCAGAGGAAAGAATACAGAGTATTTTTCACTTGTCCACCAACAGATTGGACAATGTCAGATATTTGTTAACTGTGTGTTTTGGGAGTAAAAGACAATTACAAATGCAATTCATGAAAAGGCTCTGATATCTACTATCATATTTCTATCCAGAAAAATTTTCATTCAATGGACACATTCAATTAAAATTCATGGCTACTGTATTCATGCATCTTTGCCCCCAAATGATTGGTTTTATTACATTAGTTGCTAAACCCACAGTTACATTTCCCATGTGCAACTTGAAAACAGGCTGTTCAAATTATCATATTCTCTGAGTCTATTAATTTTAAATCTCATAATTAAATATATAAAAATCTGTCTATCTAATGTATAGTTCTTATCATATTTTATTTTAATATTCTTTATTGTAGTGTTTATTGTAATATTTATTATCATATTATGTATCATATCTTCTAATTCTCTGACAGCAATTATCAGGTTATCTAGTTATCTGACATGTGTGGGAAATATTTAGCCACGTTAGTTACACTCATCAAAAAATTAATGCTACAAAAGTCACAGCTACATAAGGGTTGTTTTATTTGGGACCAATGTAGAGACATCTCACAGTTTTCTTTTTAATTAGCAAGCATAAGACATTAAACAAACTCATCTTTCCTGTCTTTATTTGCTGTTGTTCAAAATCTAGCTGGTCCTAAAAATGTTGTGGAAAACTTCAGTCTGGATACACCACCCTGACTTTTCTCTTTGCCAGTTGCCCTCAGGAATTTCTCTGATTCTTCATCTTCAGGAACCTGGGTAAGGAAATCATTTTTCAGTGGAAATTTCTGGGCTTGCTCACACTTTGCAGGGATTGAATATTGCAGACAGACCTCAATGGATCTTTTTGGAGCTAATAGTAAACGTTCAAACTCCACAACTTGAAGGAGACAAAAAAGTACTTCCAGCCATGTATTTGGCTTTCTCTGTGTAGCTGTGCTCTGGTAATTTTCACCACAACTCCTTTGCAGTTGGATACCAGGGAGCCAAGAACCCAAATGGCAGCACTGTAATGAATTCCTCAGTGCTGCCAGAGTTCCCTTTAAGGATCAACAAGGGGAATTGCTCAGCACTCTTGAAGATGTCAGAGATGGACAACAAGCTGGCTCAGCAGGAGATCCGAAACCTTCCCTTGCACAACTTCAGGCCATTCCCTTGGATTCTGACCTTGGACAGGAGCCCAGGGAATGGCTGGAGTTGTGTCAGGGCAGGGGGAGGTTGGAGCTCAGCACCAGGTGGTTCTTTGCCCACAGGGTGGGTGGGCACTGCCCAGGCTCCCCAGGGCAGTGGGCACAGCCCCAAGGCTGCCAGAGCTCCAGGAGGGCTGGGATGATCCTCTGGGCACAGGGGGGACTCTTGGGGATGGGCCTGTGCAGGGCTGAGGGTTGCACTGGATGGGCCTTGGGGGTCCCTTCCAGCTCAGCAGGTTTTGGGATTCTGTGAGATGGGCTCTTCCTGGCACAACAGAACTGGCAGAAGCACCAAGTGCAGTTTCTGGCTGGATGATGCCCACACACAGGCCCAGGGGCATGAGGAGGCTGGAGCAACATGATGGCAAGGGCAGAGAGCAAACATGAGCTTGACTAATGGTTAGAAGCACTTTATGAGGGCTGTAGAGACTGTCAGCAGCTATTAATTTCCTCAAGGTTTGATTTAATAATCAAGGAGGGCTCTCTTCTTCCAGCAAAATCTTCATGTTCCATCTACCATCTTCACTTGCCTGCTTGGTCCAACCTAGGCATGAAATCACAGAATTATAGAATACCCTGAGTTGGAAAGGAGCCACAAGGCCCATCCAGTGCAACCCCTGGCCCTGCACAGCCCCATCCCCAAGAGTCCCCCCTGTGCCCAGAGGATCATCCCAGCCCTCCTGGAGCTCTGGCAGCCTTGGGGCTGTGCCCACTGCCCTGGGGAGCCTGGGCAGTGCCCACCCCCCCTGTGGGCAAAGAACCACCTGGGGCTGAGCTCCAACCTCCCCCTGCCCTGACACAACTCCAGCCATTCCCTGCTCCTGGCCCTGGTCACAGAGCTCAGTGCCTGTTCTGCTTCTCCTCCTGAGGAAGCTGCAGTCTGCTGGGAGGCAGAGAGCAGCCTGTGCTGGTCTCAGAAGCACAGATGTATATAGCAGATATATATAGCACAGTGCCTATACCCTAACAGATAAAAACCCCTCAACAGTAGCACCGTCAGAATACAAGTATTGAACAAGAGCTTTTTCCAGGATAATCTGATTCCCACATCAGGGCAGATGTAGGTCTCATTGTAGTGTTGAGCCCTGTAAATAGAGCAGCCTTTAGTTCTTCTCACACTGTTTCAAACAATGGGCAGGTCCTAGTGGGCAAAAAGGTAATTCCTGCCTGTAATTAATAGTGAATTCCATAATCCTCATGCTAAGCACAAATTCTTGCAATAGCGAGCAATTCAGAAATCCTAACTCTAGACTGTCACTACAGTTACATTATCTCAGGCACCTCTGCTGCTTGATAACAGCTGCTGAGACAAAACCATATGAACAGGGTAATTAAAATTGAAATACAGGTGCCAACTTTTCAACTATGACTCACAGACAAACTTCTGGGATCATGAGAGTAAAAGTGTAAAATTAGATGCTTAAGAAACCTCCTCCTTACTCAACTTTATTTACTCAGGATTGCATTTAACAGTCATGGAAGACTGAAAATCAATGATGCAGAAAGCACTTGGTAATTTATTTTGTAAAAATCTTAATAGTATTTGGGAGCCACAGCCGGATATTCAGCAGAAATTAAATGAAATTTGTACTTTAAAATTAGGAAGGATCGACTTTTAAAAAATAGGTTATGATACCTTAAATATTTCTCCAACTGTCATATGATTATTCATATTTGTTTTTCTGAGTTGCTTTTAAACATAATGTTCAATACTTCACTATGAAATGCACTGTTTCTTAAAATAAGTCATTTATTTATCTATGATTTCTGCATTTATGTGTGTGATTTATCATGCAGTGCACAGATGAAAGAATTCCACACCCCTTTCCTGTACCAGATGGACTTTCAGTAATTACTATTTCAGGCTGGTTATTTTTTTACCTCCATTTTGCTATAGGGTAAATGAAAACACAGAGTATGGTGGAAAAGGGAATTTGGCTTGTGGAATCAAATATTAATTTACTGAACACAATGCAAAAGCTCTGAACACACAAGAAGAAGTTTTGCTAATGACTATCAAGAGGGGCAGAGGAGGGGCAGGGACTGAGCTCTGCTCTGGGGGACCAGGGCCAGGAGCCAGGGAATGGCTGGAGTTGTGTCAGGGCAGGGGGAGGGTGGAGCTCAGCACCAGGGGGTTCTTTGCCCACAGGGTGGGTGGGCACTGCCCAGGCTCCCCAGGGCAGTGGGCACAGCCCCAAGGCTGCCAGAGCTCCAGGAGGGCTGGGATGATCCTCTGGGCACAGGGGGGACTCTTGGGGATGGGGCTGGGCAGGGCCAGGGGTTGCACTGGATGGGCCTTGGGGGTCCCTTCCAGCTCAGAACACTCTGTGTGTGTGTGTAAAACAAATTTAGTATTGCTTGAGAAGAAACCAGCAGGTTTAAAATGAAAAGTGAAGATATTTGAGAAGCAAAATGAATATTAACTGCCATGTCGTTGCTCTGGGGTTTATGATAATTTTACAAAGGTGTTCACAGAAAACATTCCCTGGGACACTTGATTGCTTGTGACAGACATTTGTATTTTTATGGTGACATCCAACCACTGACATGAAATGCAGCAGGGCTGAGAGGGTTAATATTCCTCCTTTCCTTCAGGAGGGAGGCCTGGGTTCAGATTCAGTTCAAGTTACAAGTGTAAATGTTTTTGGTGGTCTCGAAGCAAAACACATTTGTCCGTGTGCTACAAACCCACGGCATAATTTGGCACACGCTGCTCCATTGGATGTTCCTGCTCCGGAGAGCAAAGCTGGGAGAGCTGGAATGCTGCAGGGAAAACGTGGGAAAACATCAGCACCTCTGCATCTCCTCGGGGTACCGGGCTCACCCTCCCCTCCACTGCACCAGGAGTCTCTGCACTACTAATTAGCCAGAAAATAAATCACCTCTTCCAGGGGGAATACAGAAGATTCTGCTTCCTTTCTGAAGACTTTGGAAAGGTTTTCTGGCTGAAATGCTTCAGGTTTTTCAGAATGTCTTTGAAAAATTTTAAAAACGTAAAAACAAATAATCACAAGGTGAAATTGCAACTGTGGTGTTTTCACTTCAGCTTTTTCATTAATTTTAATGGGCTTAGGATTTCGTTTTTATTTCATTCTCAGTTTTATTTTGCCACATTTTCCATGTGCAGCCCTTATTACTCCAAATTGACACAAGATATAACAAGGAAAGAGGAAAGCAGAAATTTTTCATTAAAAGGTGTGTCAAGAAACTGCTGTAAGTTTGTATTAAAAATAGCAATAATTGCAAAAAATATTATATTATTTAAAATAATTGCAAAAATAATTCAATACTGTTATATAATAATATTATATACTATATGTAATATAATAATATTATATTGCAATTAATATATTTTCTGCATAAGTGCAGAAAAAGTATTTCATTAAAAATCCAAATTCCCAAATTAAATCCTATGTAACTGGACAAGATTAAAAAACTTTCTTCCTTGTCACACACCAGTTATGTCTGAAATATCAGATGATATCAGATGAAGCAACCAGAAAAGAATTCCTTGTCATGGAATTTAGAAAGATATTTACATTATTAAAAGAAATTATGCAAAAGTCAAACAAGCGGACAGCACTGAATTCTTTTGAAATATTTAATTCTTGAAAATTCTGCTCTCAGACACAGAACCAGGGAGGACCAGGGGGCATTTCCCTGCCCTGAAGAATAAAGATAAATTACATAAAGACAAATTCTCCTGCAAGTTCTGTAGTACCTTTGCAATGTGCATAAACAAAAAGGCAAAACTCCTAAGTCTATCTCTGCCCTTCACAGTTCCTCATTCTTTCTCCCCAAATGAGGTTCAAAACTGGAAAAATAAGTCAAGCAATAGGAGGTTCCTGGATGATTTTTCGGGTGACCAACACAACTGACTTGGTGAATGCCCGTTCGACTGGGCGCTTTCCACTCCTTTAGGAGCTGGTTGGCAACTCTCACCTGCCTCCTTCCCTCTTAAATATTTGCTTCTCCAAATATTTGGACATTAACTCCCCGAAACCTTGCAAGAAAGTGAGGCTTTCAGCTGGAATGTGTTTGAGGAGCTGCACCAGGAGCTGCTGTTTATTTATAGTGAGGGAAACACGACGTGTATTTTATGAACGTGAAACCAGCTCTGCCCTTGTCTGGACCACAGAGATCTCGGCTCCCTTTGCCTGCTCCATCACCCAAAAAACTGTGCCTACCTGGGCCAGTTTATGGGCTCTGGCTCCAGGGGAAGGTGAAAGGGCAGGATCTTGTAGCTCGTGCTTTAAAACCCGCTGTAAACCAAGGAGAACAAGAAAGCTTTTAGTGTCTTCCCTCATCCCAAAGCCAATTAAGGAATTTTCTCTGGCGACCGAGGCTGCGTCTCGGTGGTTTGGAGCATTTAGGGTGGAAGTTCAGATTTAAATATGCCCAAGTATATTTAATAATATTTTATAATTTAATAATGAGTTTAATGCAAACAATGCAGAAAAATGCAAGAACCCGAAAACCTGCTCTAAGTAAAACACCATCTTTCGGTTTAGTTCTAACCTTTACACAAGCTGAACTAATTCTGTGATGATTCTGTGTTGCCTCTCTCTGAAGCTGAGGGAGATGGAAAGGAAATAGATAAAAATGCCAAGTTGTTGCTACTCACTGCAGTTCTTAGGGCTTGGCAAACAAATTTATCTCAGATATTAACTGAAGAGTGTGTAAGGTTGCCTGCAAAATCTAATGAGACTTAAAAGTATTCAGAAATACGTGAAGCAAGAAGGAAATCTCTGTCATTTCCCGCTGAGAGACTTGGATGCTGTCTACTTCTCCATGCTATAATTTTTGGGAAAATATTTTTTTGCAAATGATGGGAAGTCAGTAGTTACAGTTACTGCTTGCTGTTGACATTGGGTGACTGTTCGTATGCCCAGAATACCACCTACCTCAGCTAAATGGTATCTTTATGAAATTAACAGAATGTGGTTACAACATGGCCATAAGGAAAAATATTAACATCAAATTTTGGATTATAATTGGAAAACTGACCTTTGGAAAATATGTTACCACTGCAGTCCTCCACTGTATTGTAAAATGACAACTTTAAGAACTGGAAGAATGGGCGTATTATGCAGTTTAGAAAATGCAGCAAAATACAAATAATTATACTCTTCATGCTTCGCTGGAATTCTAAATTAAAAAAACCTTGAGGCTTTCCTCTTGTGAAACCATTCACATTATTTTCTGTCTTCCAGCTTCTTGGAAGTGTCTGTCAAACACTTTTAAAGCACTTTCAGTGAACTGGATTTGTTGGCCATTGCACAGGCAATCTCCACAGGCCATTGTGACAGGTCATGTAAATAAAGTTTTTCCTGGAAACATCTCACTGAAAGATTATTTAAGAGCATATAAATGTGCCCCTTTTTGTTGCTGTTAAAAAGACAGATTCAATTGAAAACCCTGAAATCAAAAATCCCAAAATGCATCACAGCAGAAAATTTTGAGAAGCTTCTACAAGATTCACTTTGATACCTCCTGGTTTCTCTTGGCTCTGTTACTCTTTAGACTTCACATTTTAATCAGTTCTACATGCAATTTTCCTTGCTTTTGGTTCCTTGCTGTGCTCCCCAGATCAGTGTTTATTAATGTCTATTGGTCTATACATTTATAGCATAATTTGCATTTCTTAACCATCAAGCCAGTCTTTTATCATTAAGCTGAATGGCCTTTTTCCAATAAAACCTCAAAGATGCCTAGAAAAAACTCATCCTGTCAGTATTTTTTGTTCTGGATTAATCACAAATATTCAATATCTGATGGCTTTTTTTCTTGATGTGAATGCTTTGTTGTAGTTTTGTTTCTCACTGGATACATGAAAATCCCATTTCCACTCAAAATTTTTGATTGGTAAATTAATAAATAGACTTCTACAGAGATAAGTACAATATTGCAATTAGATTTATGTAGCTGGGCTAAATTACCACCTAATGGAAAATGTAGAACTCAAAGCATTTAGCCTGGTATTTATTTCTGAGATATCTGGTTTATTCTCAGCATAGAAAAAGGTAAAGAATTACAATTCCTGCATATTCCCGAATTTATCAGTGACTGACAATTGAAAGTTAAATCCCAGAGAGCTGAGATAATCACATGAAACACTAATGTTGGTAAAATATAATTTAAAGAATACCAACACCAGTTTGGAATGTCTTAATGGGGAAATATCCTCTGAGTTGTGCCAGAAATATCCTCTGGCAAAACCCTTCCAAAACTTCATCCAGATATAAGGATTACCAAACTCAAGTAAAGGTTTGTTCCAAAAATAAAACTGAATCCTTCAGAATTCAGAGGGGGGGAGGATCATTCTTATTCAAATACTATTTGTGCTTCAATATAATGTTTAAAGACTAAACCTTTTAAATTCAAAATTTAATAGAAAAAAATCTAAAAATAATTGGTTTAAGTGTGTTTTTTTAACTAAGCATTGATTTGTTTCCAATTTCTTGGCTTAATTTTTCATTTTGCTGGGAAAACAAAACAGGTATCATTTCATTTCATAGTGACTCAAAACGATGCAACTCAGCCCAAAATTTTTGGGCTTGGCCAGAGAAATTCAAAGAATAAAGTACTCCCACATCTGTATTTTAGATCCTGCTGGTGTTAGTGAAAAGGTGTGAGTCAAGGCTCACTTGCAGAATGATGAGTGAGAATCTCCTGGACAATCCTACAGTGCTTTTTCCACCTTCTTTTTGACAGCAATGAAATAAAGCATGAAAATTAGTGCTTCTTGATGCATGGCAACCATTCCTGGCCATGGGGGTTTGCTCTGTGTAAGGAAGGTGCAAACACCTTCCTCCTGTGTTCCAGGAGGAAATGATACAATGGCAGAACGGGTTGTTTGTCACCTTTTGGTGTTGATTATTAGTGTTCAATCCAGAATCCATCCGTGCTCTCTCATCCAGCCCATCCCCTCAGGGGATGCATTTTGCTACAAAACCACCTCCACCCTGCTCACCTGCACAACACTCTCCCTTCCACTCCCACCTTAGCAGAGCAGCTCTTTTTCTCTCTTTCTCTTAATTAAAATCTCCACGTCAGTAGCATGTATTAAATCAAGCCCCATTACAAAGCCAACTTTCAAGAGTGCGTTTTTTTAAGCAGCTCATATTTTGTCAAGCCTAATTGCTTTAGTTCTAGGCAATATTAGTTGCAGAACAGCCAGTAATAACCTTTAGTCCTGGCAAATTTTCTCTCTAGCAGGACTCAATCACATAACATAAACAGCTATAAAAGGAGGCTTTTTAAAGCTTTATTCATAATGTGTAGCACATGCATGTGGCAAAGTATATCAGATCACAACGCTGGATGAAATATGAGATTTAGCCATGATGTAAGTTATGCCAACATGAAGTAAGTTGAGAGCATTAATTTGAATTTAGCTACATTAGAAAAGAGAGGGGAGAAATGACATGGTGCTTTAGTAGTGCAGACTTTCCCAATTTAATAGTAAAAACCATTTCTTGATTGGTGGATGTGATTGATCAAGGTGACATGTCTGATGATGCAACTCGGTGTAGAAAAAGTTGTGGACAGCAGAGAATCCAGGTGGTCCATAGGAAGAAATGGATTCTCGGGATTCATGGTGAGGAAGAGAGATTTTAGGTTTTTGGTATGGTGGCAAAAAGAAGCTGTAAGGACTGAAAAATCAGAGTGAGAACTTAGGATGGCCCTCCGAGCAGCACATGCCCATGGGCTGACAGAGCCCCAGCCTCAGACACATACCTGGGAGCATTCCCGAGGTCCAGAGGCGATGGAAAAGCCACATGTTGGCCATCCCAGGCTGCCTGGGCATCCCACAGCACAGTCTGGGTTATTCTCAAAAGCCCACGTGTCATTTATGGGGTGTATTTACCAAATGTCTCTGGCTTAAACCACTGAATTTGTTAATCCCCAGAGATGAGGATACAGCCTTCAATATGGCAAAGACACTGCAAGGATTTAATACCAACTTATTTAACACTTAATCTAGTATATTTTAAGCCAATCTATTAGGGGAATATGCCTTTCAGACAGTTTGCAGCCTGACTGGTGGTCAGTGAGCAAGACAGACTTCTCAACCCCTCCACCACCACACCGTCCTCCCCTAAAAGGTGGCACAGGAACAGAGGGGGAATTTATTCCATTCTGTTATTTCACTGCTTTTGGTTTTATGCACATAATGAGTTACAAAAAGTAGGGAACCAGAGTGGAATAATCTGAAACACTGCAGTACACAAGCACATTATTTTGAGAGTGAGGTAAATATGAAGCAAGTCACTCAGACTTCAAAACAGAGAAAAGGCTGATAATGAGTTCTTTTTCTGTAGTTCCATATAGTTCAACTCACCTAAGAGCAGTATATAATAAAGAAGCTGAAGGGTGGTGATAGAACTTTCCTTGTGATTTATAAACATCTCTAAATCAAAAATACACCGTTAATTTTACATTAAAAACACGACTCTAAAATACACCATTAATTTGTCTCTGCAGAGAGGCACCCAAAGTGAAAAACCACATCACTCATTTGTGTACAAAAAGGCCAAGATTCTCAAGAAACAAAATCTTCTGTAGGACCATAACTTCTTTCACCAATAAGTTTGCACAGTTCAGGCCAAGTTTTTCTAAAAAGTAACACAATCCTTTTTCAAAGGACCCATTGCCAAGTACAATTATTGGTGAGCATTTGAGACGTTCACAGAAACATTGTGCTTACAAATTCTATTGGAGAAGTTTGAGGAAGTCCAAATTCATTAGGGAAGGCTGATCACAACTGAAAAGCAATTTGTGACTATGTCCAGCCCACTTATGAGTGTTTTGCAAACCTTGAAGTGAAATGCTTTCTTTAGTACATACAAAAACTGATTGGTATTTGGTATATTGGTTTTCCTAGAAATACTGTACAATATTTACATATAAGTAAAGATATTATTACATAACTGAAAAAAGTGAAATATCCGGATAATTTTCTAAATGAAATATGGATTTGTTCTTCTTAATGTAAAATTTTCTACTTGAAAGAAATGTAGCATCTCATTTTGTTCCTATCTTACGAAGATTTAGGAATTGGATGTAGGAAAAAAACACTTATTAAAAAACCCCTGTAACTTACAGCATGTTAAAATCTTAAAAGTAAGAATTCTTATAAATCTTTGCTACATAATAGAACTAATCCACTAAACACAATAGCTTGTTCATAAGAAGAAGGGGTGTTAAAGACACAACCCAGCTACAGAACAGGACTTTAAAAACATTTTTTCTTCAAATAAGATTTTTCAAGATACAGATGGTGTTCATGCAGAACTGTGGTATAAGGGATGGTTGTAAAAAATAAGAAACAAATATTTTCATTCTGGAAATCTTCCTAAATGGGTTGTCAGAGTGATGGAGTTAATTACACTTCATATCTCTGTAAGGGACTTCATTTCTGTTTGTCAGCTGTTATTTTTATTTGTAATTATTTCTGTTTCAGAAACCAACAAAAATGTCATTTAAAGATGAATATACAACTAGATATTAATATAATTCCATGAATAAACCCAGTACCCTCTCAAAGTATAGTTTCATATTACCTAACTATACTAATTTCCTGAAGAAGAATGTCACTAAGTTTAGGATTTGTTTGCACACCAGATAACAGGACCCAACAGAGTTCAACACTATACAAAAAGGGGTGGCTTTATTTGTGTTATTTACATTACACACTGGCTGAACCTGCAATTACAGAGGAGTTTTCTTTAGCAGAGACCACAGTGAGCGGAAACCACACTGAGCTGTGCCAAGAAAGCTGCTGCCTGCTCCAGTTAATTACTAAATGTGTTTCTCCAGCACAATTTTATCTTTAAGACCAATTTTCACATTAACGACTTGGTCTTTTCTGATGCATCGCATGTGTTATTGTCCTTGTACGTGTCCCAGGTACCTCAGAGACCTGGGATGGGACAACCCTGGATGTACGGACAGACTGGGAATGAGAGGCTGGGAAAGGGCCCTGGGGGTGCTGGTCAAGGCCACTTGTCCCTGAGTGAGCAGTGCCCTGGCAGCCAGGAGGGACATCCGTGTCCTGGGGCAGCAGGAACAGCAGCACTGGGCCAGGGAGGGGATTGTCCTGCTCTGCTCTGCCCTGGGGCCTCACCTGCAATATTGGGGCACTTTGGGCACCACAGTGTGGGGAAGAGATGGAGCCATTGGAGAGTGTCCAAAGGAGGGAAGGAAGGTGGGGAAGGGCCTGGAGGGGAAGGGGTGAGGAGCAGTGAGGGCACTTGGGGTGTTGAGGGGGAGAAGAGGAGCCTGAGGGGAGACCTCATTGCAGGGACAAGTCCCTGGGCAGGGGCAGAGGAGGGGCAGGGACTGAGCTCTGCTCTGGGGGACCAGGGCCAGGAGCCAGGGAATGGCTGGAGTTGTGTCAGGGCAGGGGGAGGTTGGAGCTCAGCACCAGGTGGTTCTTTGCCCACAGGGTGGGTGGGCACTGCCCAGGCTCCCCAGGGCAGTGGGCACAGCCCCAAGGCTGCCAGAGCTCCAGGAGGGCTGGGATGATCCTCTGGGCACAGGGGGGACTCTTGGGGATGGGGCTGTGCAGGGCCAGGGGTTGCACTGGATGGGCCTTGGGGGTCTCTCCCATCTCAGCACACGCTGTGATACCCCAACTCTGTGACAAGGACATGCACTAGGGAGGTGAAAGCAGAAGTTTTATCATTTCTGACTTTCCTACACTGGCATTAGTGACTTCTGAAGGTCCTTCCTCACTAAGCTGGGTACCATGCCGTGCAGATGGAGCAGGTTATTGCAGACCCACTGCAGGTTTGATGCTTGGAGTGTGATAAGGGCCTTGAGTTGGACATGACCATCAGAGTTTTCCAAGTATATTTTACATTTCTCTCTGAATGCTGAGGTGATATCTCCAATTGTAGCTTCATTCTCTCTGTTGACATTGACTGAATTATTTCCCCCCTATTAGGAATAATTTCGAGTTTTAGAGCAAAAAGAGGCCTGAAAGAAGAAACCGAAGAGGCTGCAAATAGTTAAAGATGGAGCTGGAAAAGAAGACAAACGATTAGCAGACACTGAAGATGTTCCAATAATGCAAAACTGGAATTCAGATGCAGACTTGGATGTTAAAAAGCCACAGAATATAAAAGTGCTTGTATTTGGATGTGGTTTTTTTATCCTGTTCTCTTGTTTTCCTTTTTATGATGTATCAGAAAAGGGTCAGATATTTTCTCCAGCCACAAAAGATACTTTGAGCACAGTACAGCAGTGTATAAGTGCATGTTTAAATCCTATTAACTGCTTACAGAATTTACAATGATATCAGAGCCGTTGGCTGCATTATGGATGAGATTAGGCATGATTGCCACAACCAAATCCCCTGTTATTCTATTTCTAAACCCGAGGTTTAATTCTGATTTTATTTTCCAAAGTCAACAAAGTACTCCTACGGACTAATGTACCAGCCTGCCTACAATTCCAGATCTCAACCTGTAAACTCCAGCAGGCACATGATCCAGACTTTAAATGCACCTGGACACTGCTATGGAAATACAGAAATAAATAGCAGAAGCGGTGGGAAAACTTATCCTGATGGAAGAAAAATGTTACATCCAGAAGGGAATGCAGCTAGAGATACAATTGCAATAACTACAAGTGAAATGGGTCTGTAAGTAGGTATCATGTGGAAAACAAATTAGCAGAGCTTGAAAACATCTGGAATAGATATCAACAGAAAGCTCAACAATGCATTTGAAAAGCAAACAAGATTCCAGCAGAAATATAATGGAAATTAAAGACTGGAAGCAAAACTTAAGTATTGGATCACAGAGGCCTAAATTCAGTCAATATAAAGGATTTGTTATTTTTATTCCATTGTCATTATCAGTTTGCTCGCTATATTTTGTCCAATAAAGTGATACATGAAATCAGTTGACACACTGGTACTGAAGCATGAAAGACTGAGGAAAAGAAAGATCTCAATTAAACTAGTTTACTTTTACTGTACTTTGTGACTATGTTACCTGCTGTCCAAGTCTACACATGTCATTTTACCAATAATAAGCATTACTGTCGTTTTAGTAATAATAAATTGCTAAATAACATATCAGGAAATACAGTCAGTTCTTACAGGACCTGGTCTAAAGTCCATTTGCCACCTATTTATAACAGGGAATAATAAATAGGGAAAAAAAACACCCCAAACAATCTCATTTCCAAAATGAACTGTGCTTACTGGAAAGATACTCAATTGAAATGTGAAAAACAGGCAGCCTGTTAAGAGAAACAAAATGCAGAATATGGCATTGTTTTAGACCAGATGTTTTAAATATACAAGAAAATAGCCAGTTTGGGGTTAATTTAAATGTCTTCTTACACTGATTCATATTTTTCATAATGCATAGTACAACATATTGTCTTAGTCTATAAACATCCATATATTTCTGCAATTGGAACATGAGGATTTTAGTACCAATTGCATTACCAGGGCACTATTTTAAACCTATTAACCTGTTTGAAAAGCCAGAAAATCCCCTTCTGTCACTGCCACTTCCCAGACACATTTCTCAGGAACTTCTTCACTTTTTCCTCCCAGTTGCCTTTCCTTACCCATCTCCCACCTCCAGGGGATGGGCTCCTTCCTTCTGGGAGTCTGAGGGAACTCCCTCACACAGCACCTGACAAACCACTGTACACATTTCTTCCTCATTTCCCTCTCTCTTTACCTTTGTTTGGGGAGCAACATTTATTTCACAGCCTTGTATAAAAACACAGAGAAGTTGCTTCTTTCTGCCCCTACCATTTCAATGGTTGAAAACCTACAGCTTTCCTCCATGATCATTGGAATGGAACTTCACATGGATATAAAGAATATGCTGGTCTTGAACAAGCCAGAAATCCCACTGACCTCTCCTGAGTGGGAGTGGAAGGCTTAGACAAAGTCTGTCAAAGAAGTCCTTTTGTTGAGCTACGAGGTGCCCAGGGACTTGTCCCTGCAATGAGGTCTCCCCTCAGGCTCCTCTTCTCCCCCTCAACACCCCAAGTGCCCTCACTGCTCCTCACACCTTCCCCTCCAGGCCCTTCCCCACCTTCCTTCCTTTTTAAACTCCTAAGAAGGGAGCCTGGGTACAGCTGGATTCATCTCAGCTCCACATTTTGTCAAGGGGTTAAATTAAAGAAATTATAGAGGTGTGATTAAATCACTTTTTCCCACAGGTTTTAGTTATGGCAAATCAGATATATTTATATAAGATGAATTCTTTATTATGACAAATCAAATGGCCTTAATCAGATTTTTTTACTACACAGTATAAAAGCTAAAAACTACTAGTAGAGTATAATTTAACATGGAATAGTACAGTGCACTGTACCACAGCACTTTTATTAAAGCAACTGTATCAAAGATAACAAAAAGAAACAATCATTAAGTAAAGATTGATGTAACTCACCACACAACAATCATGAGCAAATCTCTCTCTTTCCTTTAACCCCAAGTGACCATGGAGAGCTGTCCCCCCTTCATGGGACAGGCTCCACACACTCCAGGAAAATCTGTGGAAGAATCAGCCATGTGGAAGTTTTACTGGGCTTTTACAGTTACCAAGTGCTGGACTGCCAGTCACATTTCTCCAGACCAGGCAGCAGCTTGTCTGTCAAAGCTGCAGTTGGTGAACCAGGTTGGGTTTGGCCCAATTCAACACCAAACCAGCCCCTGGCACAGCAGCAGCTCAGCACAGACAGCTTGGGTTGTTTGGATTCTCTGCCTGGATTCCAGGCCAAAGCAGAGCATCCTGCTACAACCTCAGAGAACAGAGCTCAGCATGAACTGAGAGGTCTGAAATTTGGGACCTGACAGTAATGCCCTAGAGATTCTCCAGTGTGCAAAGCAGGGGGAGGCCATGAGGACAGGACTGCCCACCACAGTCACCTCCTCTTCCCAATGTGGAAATTCCACCTGTAATCATCTTCCAGAAATCCTCCCTACTCTGTTATCTCAGTGATTCTGAGCTTTACAAAAACTAGCTTTACAAGGAAATAGGTTCTATTTTAATTATTACAAACAATCCCCTGGGAAGCAGAAAATCTCTGCTGTATTTTCATTTTGACTGCACAACCATCTTTTCTTTCCATCCTAATGTTTATTGTGTTATATGTATTCAAAGGGAACCATTTCAGAGAATCATGGAATGGTTTGGGTTGGAAGGGACCTCAAAGCTCATCCCATTCCACCCCCTGCCATGGGCAGGGACACCTTCCACTGTCCCAGGTTGCTCCAGCCTGGCCTTGGACACTTCTCTGAGCCATAATCACTCTTTTTTCCGGGAATATCCAAGTTTAAAGTACACTTCCATACTGGAAAATGTTAATATAAAAGACATGTGTTCTTTTTAACAGTTTGCCCAAAGTTGAAAATTCTGATCATTGGCAGTAACTGGCACACTCTGAGCATTAAACTTCAACCAACACAGGTATTAACAAAACCCGCAGCTAAAAGATCAATTGTCGGTGATGAAAACGATCCCAAATTAACCATAATTTTGGCTGAGTTTGTAGACACGGAAATATGAAGTAAGATAAGCAAAGTAATATGGTAAGTGGTTTAATTAACCATTTATAAGAATTAATAATAATTACTACATACAGTAATTATAATAATTAATTAGCAGTTATGCTTAAACACACTTAGTATGCTGTAAAGTTATAAGCACATTGATGGATGGCATTATAGAATGTTAACAAGTATTATTGCTGGTTTTACCCAGTTGTACTCTGCAAAGATTGCTTTGTAGGTGTCTTAACCAAAGGTCAACCACTAACTTTTAAGAGTAAGTCATAAATATTAGCTGTAAAGTACAGCTTGACCAATTCTTCTTTTTTCTGGTGAAACAAAGATTTTTCACCCAAAGGAACTGGCACTGACCACAGCTTGCTCTGCTGGCATTTCTAGAGTAGAGCTGAATGAAAGCTCTAAGGCAGTTGGTATTCAAGAAACAAAGAAATGATGGAAGAACAAAACATCAAAACCCCAAAACAACCCCAAATCTTCTTTTACTTTGTTGCCTTTTCAAATACCTAGGTTATCTTTTTTGGTAATTTCTGCTCTCTTGAGGTTTGTGCTTCTTAGTGTGACTTTCCACCCTGCAAATCTGAAGGTGCAGAACAGTGTTTTAGACTAAAACTCCAGAATTTTCACAGTAATTTGGCACTGCCTCAGATTTTTTTCAATGTTTCATTTACCACAGCTCAGAATTTTCATCAACTGTTTTCTCCCTCACTGCTGAATTGGTCCCACAATTTGAAATTAATTACTTGCTCTTTGGAGTACGCCCCAATTTCAAGTAATTTAACATTAAATTAGAGGCTAATCATAATCTGCAGCCCTGTGAGATAGTCGAGGTGCTTTTAGCAGAGCACACATGGAATCACCCATTCCCTGGACCCAGAGAACACTCTGCCACAGCAGGGAAATGTTTTCAGGTGAAACACTGACATTTTGGCCGAGCAGGAGGCAAAGACACTCTTTATCTCTCAATATTTTCCTGACACTAAATGAAGCTTATAAAACTAAGATCCTGGCCCCACTGGCTATGAGGACTTTTTTCAGTTGTCCTAATGCTTTTATAGCAACAGATATTTAAAAAACTGGCTCTACATAGTCAAATTCTTTGTTTAAACTACTGTTTACTCAACAGATTTTTTCTGCAGGTACGATTGGATCTGGCACAAAAAGCACCCAGCTAATGTTCTTCACATGCACTGCAGTCTGCTCTAACCACAAGAGTTTTCATTTAAGCTGTGTTTACTCCAGCTGTGGAACTTTTGGGGAGTGCAAAGGCTCAAAATAGAGGATGCACTGGACAAGGAGCTGGTGGTTCTGAGTAATCGTTGAATTGTTCATTGCTAAAATCTCTGGGCATCACATTCTTTACCAAGAAATAGGTGTTTGAGAGAAAAGAATTGTGGCTGAATTAGGATCAGTAAAAAATCAGCCCACTAATTGCACTTGGCCTCCCTGAGATGGAGGTGCAAGAGAACAGAGTCCAATTTCTCTACAAAAAATCTTTTACTTCTGCTCCTGCTTTATTTTGGTTTCACATGACAGACACTACTAATTCAGTGAAGGAGTGACCCTTAGACCCTGTTTCTTCTCCCCAGGGGAGCTCCAATCAGTCAGATTTTTCTCTGCCTTCCTTGCTACCAATGTATTTCAACTGGTTTCCCTAATTTTTTTCTGCTAATTCCCATTTCCTTCATAATCACAGACTTTTATGTGACTTGCTGGCCAAGCGATTTTCAGGGGAGCTGTAATTGCCACAGGTCTTAAACATTAACCCTGCCAGGTGTCAGTGCTGGGACTGCTTGTGCATTTGATTAATGATACCAGAGCAAAAAAATTGGTTTTTAATTGACTGTCGTGTTTTTCTTCTTGTTCAAGTGCTCCTGAAACACTCAGATGATCTGGAACAAAGATTCCTTGGGAAAAACACCTGAGATGGCCTGGTGAAATACAAGAAATGCAAGCTCACTTAATGAAAAGTAGAAGGTCTCAGAAGCCTGAGATATATTGACCATTTTCCATGTGCAGAAATCTCAGTAAGTCTGAAGCTTTCCCAGCTCTGTTGCCTTGGATGGATCTCACACCACTGGGAGTGGAGACATGACCAGCAACTTGAAATATAATCTCTCTCTTTCACAAAAATTAAATAATGGAAACACAGAACTGCAGCATCATAGAATAGTTTGGGGCAGAAGGGACCTTTTAAAGGCCACCTAGTCCAGCTCCTCTGCAACGAGCAGGGAGATCTTCAACTAGGCCAGGTAACCTTGATTTTACTCCCAAAGGTAACCTTGATTTATTCATTAGCAGGAAGATGTTTTATTTGAGCAGGGGAAGTGACAGCACAGGGCTCACCATCACAGGAGGACAAGGAATTCTTATTTCCCAACTTGTCTTCAAGGCTCAGTTCTTGTGCTGGGAGTGCAGCACACACAGGGCTGAGCTCTCACGTGGCACAAGTTTTTTCTGGAGCCAACAGGCTCAACAAACCTGTTGTTCTTTTGTAGTACTTTTAGTATCACAAAGTCCATTGTTTTTATGAGCTGTTCGAGATGAGGTTTTTCCCTCCTTCAAAAGCTAAATCATCTGAGCATCCATCAGTTAGAAGAAAGCAGCTTTAGGAACTTTCCCAAAGCCATCAATTGTAAATAAAATACAAGGTTTAAGCACACACATCTCCACCAGCTACTGTTTGAATCATAGAACTTAACAAAAGCTGCTAGAGTTGGATTTAAGTGAATGTCTTGAGAAAATCTTCAGGCAAACCCAGAAAAATCACTCAGAAGAGCAATGTTTTAAATCTATTAATGGTTAGAATTCTGTTGAATATGTTTGCAGCTTCTTTTCCTTTGTTAATGACATATGTGGGATGTTTCCACTAAATTGCACAGTCCTCAGTGAAACAGGAACAGAGGAAAATAAGCACAGGACATTGTCCATGGCCTTGCTCACCTCTTTTTTAGGTGTCTCAACTCTGCCAAGGCAGGTAAGCAAGTCAAGGCAACAAACACAGGCTCAACTATTCAAGAGTACAAGCTGAATTAAATCAGTTGAGGTGATGTTTTCTTGAAGTCTCCCTTTTCAGCAAAGCAGCCCTTTTATTTTAAGTTCTTTAGTAACACCTTGCAACCCCTCTCACTTCAAGTAGCACTGGTCCAGC
Organism: Calyptomena viridis; assembly: GCA_013390005.1. NCBI lineage: Eukaryota > Metazoa > Chordata > Aves > Passeriformes > Eurylaimidae > Calyptomena > Calyptomena viridis. The sequence continues at coordinate 143,087 of WEIV01006102.1, read as the reverse complement.
TCCCACTCCTGGTCTGTCTTGAGTGCTGAAAATTCATGTTTTTCATGGGTTGTTCTTGGTGTAGATACAGAACTCAGGCTTTCACTGGGCTATAAACACTCAGGATAATTCTGTAACATATTTAAGGTTCTCGGTTAGTTGCACTTAAAATATTTTGTTAACTTCCATCTTTTCAAGACACAATTCCTTCAAAATCCCTCTTATTGCAAAATCATCCTCCAGGTGACAGAAATCACTCTGGGGGTATGAAAAAACCCACCAAAACAAAACACAATTGGAAAAAGAGGGGCTGGAATGGAAGCCAGGACTCTATTTGTTAGCAATAGCAAGCACTGCAAGTGATCATTATAATAAGTGTTTGTTTGAGATACAGTTATTATATATTGCCTAAATATTTAAGTTAGCCAAACCTCTGATCAACTGAAACAAAACCTGCACAGGCCAAGAAGCTGGAGCTAAACTGTTTGGGGGGATGTGGAGCTGGCATTAGCACTGGAGCAGGAACAGAGGTAGTGGGAGGCACACAAAACCACAAAAAGTGATCTCATGTCTTTAAACTGTCCAAAGAATCATAATAATAAAGTTCTAGATGAGTGTTGAGGGGACACATGCCATTTCAATGAAAATAGGAATAATTTTAAATGACGTTTTGAAACATTCCGTGGAAATGTATTTGAAATGTAATATGGGGACTCCAATAAAGAATATGCTTTTAATACATTACAGATTATATGTGATCATCAGTTTAAGACTTCCCCTCAACAAGCAGGATAATTCAAGTAGACATCTAGCCTGTCTCTACAGTTTGTATTGCCATCCTTTCAAATGCAAACTCTGATGTTTCTCCATGGCTGGAGAAACACAGAGAAGGTATGGTTTTAATTTTTCAAACCCTTTTGCAAATAAGCTTAAACATTTTACAGTTAAAAGGACAGAATTTACATTTGCTGTGTCTGGTCAGTTTTAAAATAGTATCTGTTATGAATCATGTTCACTTTTAAAGTTCATTTAACTTGGCTTATGGTTTACTTAAAAAAAAAAGTTATGCATCATTTGAATCTGCACTCCCAGCCACTATTAGTAATAATAAAGGCGTGCAGGTTCCATCTGATGGCCTTTGTATAAACTTGGATTTCCATAGGAAAAAACAAACAGGATCCACACAGACAGTAATAAATCCCCCAGGCTTGTGCTGCTATCAGTGCCAGCAGTTTTAATCAAGATATAGCCACTCTGGTTGCCACCCCTAATGGGATATACTACAAGGGACAAAAAAAAATCCCATTAGCCAGAAATGCAGTGTGATTTTTGGTTTTAATCCTAATGACCAAATGTGTGGTGAGAGGAAGTCACAGAATAACTTTAGTGGGATTTAAGGACTCTCAGCACCTTTTAGGACTGAGCTCTTGGCTCAGTTTTGCAGCTGTTCACTCAGGTTACCTGAAATTGTTGGTAAGACAAGAACATCTAGAAAGAGAAGAAATGCAGGATTTATAAAATAATTTGTTTTCAAGCTGGATTAAGCACTTTCAATTAGCAGAGACATCTTCACACAGTGGTGTCACCTCATCACACCCATTTTTCTTTCCCAAATTGCAAAGCTGCCCGTCAGGCTGAATCCCTCTTTTATTCTTGAAGCTTCTCTATTACTCTACTTAGATCATGCCAACATTGCACCCAAAACTCCCATTTTTTTAAAACAAAGAGCAACACACAAACCAGGGAACGTGGGGACTATGCCAAAGGAGCCAAAGGAGCCAAAGGAGCCATGGCATTATTGCCCCCTCTGATCCAAAAAACACAGGATGAGCCTCTGCCAAAGGCAGATGGAGACGTTGAGGAACAGAGTGATCCAGAATTCAGATTGTCCACACAACTCCAATTAATGTCTTTCCTCCTCTCTATTATTTATTTCGAAGGAAGAAGTTAAAGTTAAAAAACCCACACAAGTTTGTCCACAAACCCTTGTAATGCAAACACTTGCTTTCCATTCAGGAGTGTTCTCTGACAGTTTTAACACAAAAAACCCAGTTTTCTTGTAATTACATCTGTCGCATAAATACAGTAAAATATCCTTTCAAAAAGCCACCACATGAAATCTAAACATGGATGTAATGAATAACAAAAATCACTTTTTAGCACTGCAGCTTGTAACCACAAAGAACAAGCTCCACTTCCCTGATGGTTTCCTGATGCCCAATTTGATATGGTCTGCAGAACAGCTCTTTCTGGATACTATGATATTTTTAGCTTGTCTTCTTCTATCTCCTTTCCATCAGAGCAAAATATTAGAGTAAGATTCCCCTGCACTTCCCAGCCTCTTCACAAGAACTTTGTCCAATCTTTAAAGTTCTTGACATGCACATGTACCTGTGCTGTTTAATTCAGTTAAAGAAGTCCATCTCACAAATCCAAGAGTCCAGCACAAAGCTCAGTTAAGGCAGAAAAGGTGACAGTAAAAAGGAAATCATCTTGTTGCCACAGTGCGAGGAAAGCCCTTGGTGTAGTCCCTGGAGCAGATGGTCTATTAAATCTCTTAAAGCTCCTCCAAGTCAATATGACTGAACCTACAGTGATCAACCAGGCTCAGAGAAGGATCAAGAGACACCTCTTTGGTCTCATGAAGAGCATCAGTACAGTTTAAGAATCACAAAAAAGTATCTTAATGTCTCAAAAAAGTATCTTAATATCTGTGACTTGCTTGTTGAACTATAGTTGGACTTGATGGTCTGAGAGATCTTGTTCAACATGAATGAATATGATTCTATCTCTGCAACAAAAGCCTGAGTGCTCACCTGCCAGGATTAATCTGGTGAGGTCCTGGGAGCTGCTGGGCACAGAGACAGCCAGGGCACATGGAGCCCAGCTCCACTATGGGCACCTGTCCAGACACCGAGTAGTTATTTGGGAAAAAAATCAGAGAAACCCAAAACTTCACTAGGGCTGCATGTATGGAGGAGAGCAGGGCAAGCCCAACCCTGCACATGTATTTCAAGGGTTATCACTCAGCAAATCCGTGCTCTGAAGCATGATCAGCTCCAAAAAAAAAAAAAAAAAAATAAAAAAAGAAAAGAGAAAACCTCAAGTCCACAGATGGCCAGTGCTAAAGCATGAAGTGTTTCTCTTGTGCCACAATGGTGTTTAACAGCAGCACAAATGTTTACCTCAATATTGCCTTTAAAACCAAAGGTATTTATGCACTCTGGAAAACAAACCAGAGAACAGGCAACTCAATTAGCTCCATTTACTGAGTACAACAAGGAGCCTTGCCAGGCCTGCCTGAGAAATCCAGAGCTTTAATGGGAATTACCAGCAGTCACCTAATAGAAGTAAGTAATGGCTAATGAATAATCTATTCCATGCATTTAGTACTTCTTTCCATTTTAAAACTGTCTATGAATGTATTATTTACTGTCAAGTTTTACTTTCTAGAGCAGTTTCTTGAAAGCTTTCACATACAAAATCCATTGGTCAGACATGTACAGTCCTTGTTATTTCTTGTACCATGCAAAAAACAATAAGCTCCAAATTTTCCCAGAAACAAAGAAGTTGAATTATTTTATTTAAGTTTCCCATTTTGTTGAATGTTCACACCTTGTTGGCTGGACTATTCTCAGAAAGCAAACAGAGCAGGCAGGTTCCCACAACAAAAGCCTATTGAGCAAGTGTTGTTTACACATTTCCCTCTGTCGCTCTGGAGACAACTCCAGTTCACTGTTTGGCCCATGTAGAAGTTGATTAACATGCCCAAGGAAGCCCTTTCACCTCTGTTCCTGAGCCAATGCTGCTGGAGGAATCCTGGGGCAGCATGAGAATAACCAGCCAGCGCTGCATCCGCAGCCGCCGCCGACCTGGCACTTGAGGGGGTGCCAAGAACATGAAGCTCCCTCAGGAGCCTCATCTCTTCAATTAAAGAGCATTTCCTTTGGAGCACAGGAGGGTGAGCTCACCCTTGGTGGTGCTGCCAGCAGTCGTGGTGACTTGTTCCAGCTCCTCTTCCCAGGTGGAACAGGGCATGGACTGGAGTACACGTGTTGGATGTGGGAGGCAGGTTGGTACTGACTGAACCTAACTAAGGGCTATGGACAGTTCACTCTAAATAGCGCCTTGGAGAAATAGAGAGCAATAGATAATCTCTGGAAATGTTCAAAGCTAGTTTGGACAGGACTTGGAACAACCTGGTCTAGTGGAAGGTGTCCCTGCCCATGGCAGGGGATAGGATGAGAGGAGATTTAAGGGCCCTTCCAACCCAAACCATTCTGTGATTTTATGATTCTATGATTCTTGATGCTGGTGCCTAAAGCCTTGTCTCACCTGGACAAGTATAACTCAAACATATTGCAGACCATGCTGAAAATATAGCTGAGTTTGATATTTAACATATCAAATATCAGAAGTAAAGATGGGGATGGGCCTGTGCAGGGCCAGGAGTTGGACTTGATCATCCTTGTGGATCCCTTCCAACTCAGCATATTCTGGGATTCTGTGAAACATTCCTTGCATGCACTTGACATATCATATCCTGTCTTTGGATATGCAAATGATATTAACGCTCCAAATCCTTGTGTGTTTTACATACACACATTCTGAACTGCAGGTCTCACCATTTCCAGTCCCCAATTTAGGTCAATCTTCTGGTTTAAAATTAAACTGGTGGGAGAAATGAACCCAACTTAAGAGAGATTACAAGTCAGAGTTAGAATTTACTGAAAAGATTACAATACATACAATGGTACAAAGAAAAAAACTGGGTTTGACCCACAAGGACAGAGGATAACCCAGCCCCCTGGGACAAGAACAGCACAGTGCTTGTGAGCTCCTGTGCTGAGAACTGTGGGGTCCCCCTGGAAGCAAAGCAGAAGGGAAGGAAACCTGTTGGTCAAGATGAGGGTCACAGTTCTGTCAAAGGAATGATGGCAGTCTCCTCGAGAGTGGCAGTCCCAGTGCTGCTGGAGTTCTGTTCCCCCTCTGGATCCGATGAGTGGCACCCCCAGTCCCAAACCCCAAAGATTACATATCCCCAGGTTCAGGTGGGAATGCCCAGTACCTCCCTAGGGCAGGGAGTTTCACAAGGGGTGGTTTAACTCTGGGATTCCTGGGATAGTTTGGACTCTTTGATGATCTAGGTCGCTGTAACTGCCTGTTGTGCCAGTGCAGCTGGGTCCATGAGCAGAGAGGGCCCCTCCAGCTGGGTGTGAAGGTGTTAATGCCTCCCCAGAGGGCACTTGTCACAGTTGAGTCGTTGCTGAGAAAAGAAACACTCCCTTGCCTTGCAAGATTTATCTCTTTCCTTATCTCTTGTGGCCTGAGGTGTCAGGTGTGCCCTGGGCAGCTGCTACAAATGATTCATTATTAACAGCCATCAGAAATGACACAGAAGGTGTAGAATATACAGTTTTGGTTACACCTGCACAGTGATAAACCAGTCTCTGTAACTAGGACAGTCAATATATAAGTAGAAGCTACAGAAAGATTATAAATGAATCAAACCAAATGTTTCAAACCCGAGACATCAGAGATGTACATGCATAAACTAACTATTGAATTGCAGAGTGTCTCACAGATGGGCTCTGGGATTTGCAGTCCATTAGCAAAGGAGGGATCAAATGCAGTACAATTCAGCTGATCAGCACAGATGTTGTGTCAAGATCTATCAAGCTTTTCCCACCCACTGCAACACCAATCCACCTCAGGATAACTCAGAACATGAGCCAGCAAGCAGGTGCTTTCACAATGAAGTGGTTAAGTTGTGCTTCATCTCATATGTGTCCTTGGTAGTCCACAGAAGAGCTGCCATTCCATATGCATTCAGGAACTTGATGGACACGTGCAATTTTTGACACACAAGATGCTCCTCTTCTGCCTCTCAGTGCAAGGCAGTGCCACCAGAATGTTATTTTGGTCCTTTGTGCTCCTCACTCTGTAAGACTTGGGTGGGTCATTGAGCCCCAGCCAGCCCCGAGCTCCCTCCTTGTGCAATGACATGAATGTTCCATGTCACTCACATTCATTAGGGCCTCCACAACTGCCAGAGATGCCACCATGGAATGTCTGTAATAACAAATCCCTTATGCAGTTGACTGCCTTGGTAGGAGCACAGATCAGGTGTTCAATGCTGTCTGAGGTGCATCCACCTCACTGAGCTGGAATCTGAGTAAGTGAAAACTTTCCCATGTCAGTTTCAGTTGCCTCCTTACCTGCACATACACCCACATTAAGCAACAACGATGGCAAATTCCTGACAAGTTGTTACTGGAGTATTCAAGAAACAATAAGTGAATTAAAAGGAAGATTTCAATCATAAAATCACAGAGTGGTTTGGGTTGAAAAGGGCCTTAAAGATCATCTTGTTCCAACCTCTTACCATGGGCAGGGAATCTAATCACACAAATCTGATAGTCTGTTTTCCAAGATAAAGGGTAAAAAGAACCAAGCACACTTGGATTTTTACACATTTTCTATTTTCTTAAGGATTTCAGGACTGTCCTCAACAAAACAGTGCCTGTATCAGTACAGAAGAATAAATTCATTATTACTGAGATAAAAACATTGAATAAATTCATTGGTAATGCTCATATTTCTCTGCAATAAAGGACTCCCATCCACACTAAACATTTCTAAAGGGAAAAAGAGCTGGTTTCACAAACACTGGAGGTAATGTCTGCAGACAAGCTCTTTCCTGTCTGGGTTCTCTGGTGCTAACCAGGCAGTGCATTCACATGATGGGGTTTCTTTCAGTTGAGGGGCTTAATACAAGTTCTCTCCTCTTTTCAAGCATTTACTGAAGAGGAAAGGGACATATGAACATAAACACTTCAATTTTGCTTCATGTGTAACTAGGTAAATAGAGCAACACCTTGTGTGCTGGAGGCATAATCTCTGCTGCATGACACTGCTCAGTGGTGAATTTTTCCCTAAGAATTATATCAAGCGGAAGTCTGACCAAGGTGCCAAAGTTGTGTGACTGTAAATAATAGTTTAGCATTGAAAAAACTCCTATTATTATTATTATTATTACAAAATTATTATGATCTAAAAATCACAGAATCAAATGGCAAGAGATTGCTCAGTCTTATTATCATTCTATTGTATCGATGATCAGTGGTATGAATAGGGATCAGCTCTCCTGCATCCTTCCTGATGGATGCATGTTTAGCTTCCCATCAAATACCTCTAAAGGTAGAGATCCCCAACAATCCTTATGATTTCAACAACCACATCATCCAGGGAACATTAACCCTCTTCCCTGCAGCAGCTCCAGACCATTGTAGCTCATCATGTCTGTCAGAAATATAGAAAATATATTTCTCTTCTTCCCTGCAGCAGCTCTCTGGATGTTTCATGTTACAGTTTTTCCTCAAGTATCTTCTTCCTTAAGCACCTCCTGCTCTCTCCTTGTACTTCAGGTTTCTGGATTTCCAGTCCCTTCCACTGCTGCCCTTTGGAATGGACACTTTGAGGCTTGGTATCCAAAACTGGTCATGATATTCCAGTTAAGATCTTTGCCTTTTCCAGTTAAGATCTTTGCCTTTCAACAGCCAAGTAGAGAGGAGAGGTGGCATCACACATCTCCCTGGCTGGAATTCTGCTCATCTATTTTATTGCAGTGTTTGTATTTTCACTACAATAAGTCGTTGCTAATTCACCTTCACTCAAAGCAGATCACAGGGGGATTTTTGCAGGCTGGGGCTCAGCCCATGGATTGCCACGAGGCATTCAACAGTTTTTTGTCTATTCAGTAGAGACAAAATAAATAACCAAACCATGTGCTATTTGTCAGGACAATTTCAGATTCTGAGCTTGTCCTCCAATGTACTTGCAGATTTCCAGTGGTTTTTTTTTCAAATCTCCTTTATTTCCAAGCAAACCAACTTTGCATGGCCCACTCAGCATCCCTCCCACTCTGACAGGGAATTCACAATAGCTATTCTCTGAAACTGGGTTTCCAGACAGTTTGCACCCCTTCCAGAGTATTTTCCATACTACTATCATTTAATTTTTTATGAAGATAGCATATAAAAATATTCCAAAAGCCTTACCAAAGCCTAGACATGTGGCACCAGCTGTAGGCACAAAAATATTTAGTTAAATTGTTCATCCCTGCAACATTCATTCCCAGGTAAGAATGAAAGCTGCTCAACAGAGCTGGGTGTGAAGTTAAACTCAGAAACAGCTCCTGGCTTGGGGTTTGCTTCAGCCAACTCAGATATGAACAGAAGTCTGTGATCCCCAAAGCTTTTCCTCAAAAACAGAGGATTTGATTTGCCAAAAGGCACTATCCCAGTTCCTCTCCATTTGCCTCCAGGACAAGATCCAGGACTCCTGAACAATTCCCACTTCGATTGATTTGCATTTTCCTTTCTGAATAAAAAAGACTGTGGGACTTCTATGACTCTGCAGATTATTCCTGGGATCCCTCCTTGGAGTATAACAGCATTACAACATTCCAAAGCCATGTTAAATCTGACTTGCACCCCTGAGAGCACTTCAGTGCATTACAGTTCATTTTCAGGTCCCAAAAACATGTAAAAATAGTCACTCACCTCTCCCTTCTCATGCAAAACACACCTTTGTAAGAAACTAATATCACTTTACACCTTTCCAAACTGTTTACTAAACTTAGTAGTCATTAAACTGCTGCATAAAGCAGAGACAGAAGTTAATTTAGAACTAGAGGGTCTTTAAGGTCCCTTTCAACTCAAGCCATTCTATGATTCTGTGATTCCATGAATAACATCTCAGCTGGAGTTTATATAAGGTGAAGTGCTTCAACACTGCAATAAGGAGGGAATTCTTCAAGGAAATCCATTTTCTTAAAAGGCAGCATTTATAAAATTGGATTATAAAAAAAGAAAGTACATCACTATCAATCAAATAAAGGAAATAGAAACCCCACGTTTTTCAGGGTTCCCTTCTCCAAATGATCAAAAAGTGTTTTATTTCCAGTTTATTCACTTATCTGCTTGGTAGTCTATTGAAGATTTAAGCAGTCTAGTAAAAACTTCCACTAGAGGACATAGAAATTTTAAATCCAAGGATTAAATCCTCACCTTGCAGAAACTGATTAATGAAAATTTCTTGTGTGTGCACATAGGCAAAAATTTAAAATGTTTTCTTTAAAGTTTTATTTTAGAACTTCCAGAAATTTAACATGTCTTTAGAGAAAAAAAAAACCTCAAAACTTCCACTTTTGGAAGAAGCAGAAACATCTTGCTATGGCACAAACACAACATATTGCTTCCTTATGTGTTTGTTGAAATCCATTACTTTTGAGTTCATTAGTACAAGGATGCTGTATTTTTGTGGTGGGCAAATCACATATTTTCTCATCCAGTTCTTGGCAATCAGCAACAGTCAAGAAAGAAGAATTATTGAGAAAAAGAAGTCATTTGTCCCTCAGATTTCCCACCAAAATTCATGCATCTTCCTTTAGGCACTATAAGAGATCCCAGAGCATCTCCAGAGTCTCCATTAAATTTACTCCTGTATTAAAGTGTAATAAGTATTTTCAATAATATTTTATTAGGAATAGAAATCTAAGTCTTTCTTCCTTTTATAGTCCTCCTTGGTATATGAACTGTAGTGAAATGGAAACCCCCAAAATGCTGAATTATTGGTGTGCTTTGGATACCAAAGAAAACAGGACACAATGGAAGTTTCAGTGTTGCACAGAGATTTCTGGATTTATGCAGAGCCTCAGTGAGGGACCACACAGAAGGGAGGTCAAACCACCTTCCTCACAGGTATCCATAGGGTAAAGCCATTGGAAAATGCTAATAGGGAAAAACAGAGAGATCCTGATATGGAAAAGAGATGAGAATAGGACTGTTCTGCTATGACAAAGAATTTGGAGCAGAATAATCTAAGCCAGTCTGGAAAAGGACAGGAAAAATAAACAGGAAGGCCTTTGGGGTGGGAGTGGTTGAAAGTCAGTCAAGTACTAATGGGAGTACTGGGGAACCAGAGGATTCCCGGGAAATTCCCAATACTTTGGTGCCCTTCTCTGTATCAGGTTTAATAGTCCCCCGTTCTCAGGCAGGACATGAAAATACCTGGATACAAATAAGGTGTAAGTGGAACCCTGTGGATTTAACCTCTCCTGGGGCAGTGCCTCTTCAGGGCCAGTTAGTCCAGTTTAAAATAAAATTAACATCTCACTGTGAGGAGCATCCTACTCCATTACTCAGTCAAAATTAATCAAACTATCCATGATTTGAATAGTTCCACACCTTCAAATTTCACAAATGCAGCAGCAGAAGAGTAAAATTCCCTGCACTTCGACCACAGTTTAGATATCAGAACAAGGCAGCACTTCACCCACTTTCTGAAGAAATTTCCATGTAAAACTACCGGTTTTTTGTCTCCTGCCTCTTTTGTTTTACAAACTATTGGAAATCTCAGTGATTTGCAAAGTCCAATTTCGTTGCTCAGTCTCCAACACTGTCAGGTGTCTCTCCATAAGATGGGACAATTGGATTTCTGCTTCCAGAATGCCATGAGAATGGAAAGGAGGATTCTGACCCTCCTGTACACTTTTTAACATCCATTAGACACACTGAAATGTGAGAGTGTTGTAGCTGCCTCACTGGGGCAGCACCCAGAAAGGCTGTGATCTCACCTGTGGTGCACAAAGAATTCCCTCCACTACTGACCAAAATTGAATTCCACCCATGTGCCCATATTTATTTAATTTTTTAGCATTCCCTAAGGGGACAGTCTGAGGTCCAGGCAGAGAAAAGAGCTGTGAGAGTACAGGTGTCAGCACAGGACCTGTCAGGGTTCTGTGGATGGAGCATATTTAAGGTGAAATAAGTGGCAGCAAATTTCAGCTGATATGACAGCAAAGGATGCCTTGGGACTGTATTTTAATGAAAATTCATTAAAAACAAGTCTAATACACCCATAGAAAATGCAAAGCAGACCCAGAGTGGAGGCTGAGAGGTGTTGTGTGGAACATGATCTGCAAGCAAGATACATAATGTTTATCTGGTTGTTTTATTTAACAAATGAGCCATTATATAATAGGAATTCCTACAACAAGCATCAAATGTCAAAGAATTCCTTGTTTTGCTCGTCACTGAAATCTGCTGTTAGTCAGATATAAGGTTATATAGAAAATCCTTGGAATTACAGAAGGGTCAAATGGCTCATTCATAATGGAAATTTTGAAACTTGTGGCAATCAATGTGAAGGAAGCAGCTTATCTTAAAACAATGCAGAACCCTCAAAATGAGATTTGAGTAAATATCCATTTGGGGATAAAAAAGTGAGATTTGTGACGTAAAAAAGAAATACAGTGAAATGCTAAAGCTCCAAATATTCACCCACCCACTTACCACATATGCAAACGAACTTTCATTTATTTTAAATTTGTAGATATTTTATATTTGGGGTTTTGCTCCTTCCTGACTCAAGAATTGGACATTTTGTTCACACAGAACTTTCCACACTGCTCTGAAAACACAAAGTGAGTGTGGAACACCTGCCAACGTTACAGATGATCAAAGTCCTTGGGTGCTTTATCAACACACAGATATTTTGTTCTATAGAAGTCACTACAGCTGGATCCAAACCAACTGAACTCAAAGAAAGCTTTTTACTTATGACAATAATTCCTTTTATTAAAACAGAGGGTTTGGACAAGATTTCAACTAAAACACAGTTAAATGCTGCTGTGCTCAGCTCAGGGATCATCTGGAGACCCTGGATGGCCCCATAACCCATTTTTACACAGGTCAAAAGGGAATTCACCAAGATCTAAACATTTTTAAATCTTGATGCTGTGGACCAAAATATTTTTATGACACATCTAAGGCACAATATTTCTTTTAATTGAGTTCCAGGAAGAAAACCTGACTCTTTTAGATCTCACAGACATATGAAAAATTAACAGCATTAACACACAATAGCAGTAAGAAAAAGAATAGTAATAAGCAAGAAAAGTAATAAGGAAAATTAACTAGTCTACAGTCATTAGGCTGCACTAGGACAAATTACTCCTAGTTTGACAGAACTTAAATCTCATCATGCAAAAAAGCACATTGTAGTAGTCTCTACCATGTGCTTCCATTATATACTTTATTATAGACTTATACTTCTGTTGGAGTTTTTCTGGTTGTTGGCTTCACCTTATAATGAACCTGCTACTGCTGTTTAATTCACTGTATGTCACTGACTTCAGCAGAAAATCTATTGTCCATTCCAGAGATGAAGATACTATGGATTGCTGCTATCCAAGATACAGTAAAATGGATAATTGTGTAAGAGGAGCAGATCAATGAGAAACTCTGGTTCAGGCACAAAAATCTGGATAATCACAAGTGATGGGAAGCAAGTTCAGAGAAGAGAACATGGCAGTTAAATTGTGTTTGCTAAAATTGCTTGAATCTGGCAGGAGCTTTTCTAAATTTACAGAAGTGTCACAGTTCATTGCTTGTGAAACTCACCCTGGGTTTTTTTTCAGTCAGTCCTCAGTTTAAGCTAACAAGCTTTAGTCCTTCTCTCTGCTTTCATATTTTTAAGGACATGTTACTTTATTGCATTTGCAAGCAAAATCTAAACAGTTACGGAAAAAAATCAAGAGAAAAAGAAGAGCTGTGGAGGAAACAAGCTGAGAATGGTTAGTCAGCATTGCCCTGTCCTTCACTCGTGGGCAAGGGAAGGATGTGCCCTGGGACACACGTTCAGCCTCGCACAGGGGCCCTCCACCCTTCTTTGGGGTGGGGAGAGGCCAAGAACACCCGAGGGTGCAACTCTGCTCCTCTGGCATTTGGGGCACAGGCTGAGCTGTTCACAGAAATCACAGAAATCACAGTCACAGAAATCACAGAAATCACAGAAATCACAGAGTCACAGAAATCACAGAAATCACAGAGTCACAGAAATCACAGTCACAGGAATCACAGAAATCACAGAATCACAGAGTCACAGAAATCACAGAAATCACAGAATCACAGGAATCACAGAGACACAGAGTCACAGAATCACAGAAGTCACAGAGTCACAGAAATCACAGAAATCACAGAACTCACAGAATCACAGAAATCACAGAATCACAGAATCACAGAGTCACAGAAATCACAGAAATCACAGAACTCACAGAATCACAGAAATCACAGAATCACAGAAAGCACAGTCACAGAGTCACAGAGTCACAGAAATCCCAGAATCACAGAATGACAGAAACACAGAAATCACAGAATCACAGAAATCACAGAAATCACAGAATCACAGAATCACAGAAATCACAGAATCACAGAATCAGAGAATCAGAATCACAGAAATCACAGAAATCACAGAAATCACAGAATCACAGAAATCACAGAATCACAGAAATCAGTCACAGAGTCACAGAACCACAGAAATCACAGAAATCACAGAATCACAGAAATCACAGAGCCACAGAATCACAGAGGCACAGAATGGTTTGGGTTGGAAGGAACATTAAAGCTTAACTCATTCCCCCCTGCCATGAGCAGGGACACCTCCCACTGTCCCAGGTTGCTCCAAGCCCCATCCAAGCTGGCCTTGGACACTTGCAGGGCTGGGAAGTGTCCCTGTCACAAGCAGGGCTGTGTTTCACACCAAGCCATCACAAGGGGAGCACCTCTCCTGAGAAAACAAAGGGGGCAGTCAACAGAGAGTGGAGAAACCCTGAAGAAAGGCTGCAAAAGAAAAGCAGCTGTGGGGATGTTCCAGACTGAGTGTCTGGATGTCCATATCCAGCTCCATTCTAGGTCTTTGCCCTCTCAGAAACTCTCATCCCCACCAGTGTCCAGACACCACAGGCTGAGACACTTTGCTCTATGAATAAGAAACCAGACCTAAAAGCCTGGTTCAAATTAGAGACCTAAAAAATCAACTTGTTCTACCCTGTCTTCAGCAGGTTCTTTTAGAAATTAAGGCCAGTTGTGCACAGACTTTCACCTGGTCATGGTTTGTTGCCCTTGTGGAGCCTTCCATGAATTCAGCACAGAGAGCTGAGCCTGCCTGCACACAATGTTTGTAATTCCTGGTCAGCTCATTTTCAAGAGTTTGAAACAAGATCTGCTTTAATGATTCTTTTTTATTAAAAAGATGCCAACTGCCCAAGCCAAAACACAGGGCAAATCCCAACAGGTGTCCAGTTTCTGCAAACCTTGAGTCCAAGCCAAAGTCTTGCTGATCAGAATATTTTTAAATTCAATATTTGCAAAGATGGAAGGCACTCCATCTTGGAGAAAAGCTAAATAGATTTTCCAGTCTATTGCTGACTTTGTTCGATTTCAGGTCAATGTTAATTGCAGCTGCTCAGCATTTCCTTAAGGCATTTTCTCTGCATCACAGTTTTTTAGTTTGGGTTTCGTTTTTTTTTCCATTTTGATGTGACAAATATGTATTTTTAAATTATTAATAAATGGAGATTTGAGGTTAAGAATGTAAACTGAAGTTCTGCTTTAAAGAGGCAGAGGTTAAATCAAATATAATATCAATTTACCAACACCTATAGTTCCTTCTTTTAGAAAAAGAACATCATATTGCCAAATAAGACAAAAAGTTGGAGCACAGAGGCCAAAGCAAGCACAGGGATATAGATAGAGAGAGCAAAACCAGAAGTATCCAAAGATACTCCTGTCCAGTAATCATCCTGTTCCAGGAAGTCAGACCTGTACTACCAGAGAAAATGTTTGAGGTAAGTCATAGTACCATGGAATCCTGGAATAGTTGGGGTTGGAAGGAACATTAAAGCTTAACTCATTCCCCCCTGCCATGAGCAGGGACACCTCCCACTGTCCCAGGTTGCTCCAAGCCCCATCCAAGCTGGCCTTGGACACTTGCAGGGCTGGGAATTGTCCCTGTCACAAGCAGGGCTGTGTTTCACACCAAGCCATCACAAGGGGAGCACCTCTCCTGAGAAAACAAACGGGGCAGTCATCAGAGAGTGGAGAAACTCTGAAGAAAGGCTGCAAAAGAAAAGCAGCTGTGGGGATGTTCCAGACTGAGTGTCTGGATGTCCATATCCAGCTCCATTCTAGGTCTTTGCCCTCTCAGAAACTCTCATCCCCACCAGAGTCCAGACACCACAGGCTGGGACACTTTGCTCTATGAATAAGAAACCAGACCTAAAAGCCTGGTAAATTAAAGACCTAAAAAATCAACTTGTTCTACCCTGTCTTCAGCAGGTTCTTTTAGAAATTAAGGCCAGTTGTGCACAGACTTTCACCTGGTCGTGGTTTGTTGCCCTTGTGGAGCCTTCCATGAATTCAGCACAGAGAGCTGAGCCTGCCTGCACACAATGTTTGTAATTCCTGGTCAGCTCATTTTCAAGAGTTTGAAACAAGATCTGCTTTAATGATTCTTTTTTATTAAAAAGATGCCAACTGCCCAAGCCAAAACACAGGGCAAATCCCAACAGGTGTCCAGTTTCTGCAAACCTTGAGTCCAAGCCAAAGTCTTGCTGATCAGAATATTTTTAAATTCAATATTTGCAAAGATGGAAGGCACTCCATCTTGGAGAAAAGCTAAATAGATTTTCCAGTCTATTGCTGACTTTGTTCAATTTCAGGTCAATGTTAATTGCAGCTGCTCAGCATTTCCTTAAGGCATTTTCTCTGCATCACAGTTTTTTAGTTTGGGTTTCGGGTTTTTTCCATTTTGATGTGACAAATATGTATTTTTAAATTATTAATAAATGGAGATTTGAGGTTAAGAATGTAAACTGAAGTTCTGCTTTAAAGAGGCAGAGGTTAAATCAAATATAATATCAATTTACCAACACCTATAGTTCCTTCTTTTAGAAAAAGAACATCATATTGCCAAATAAGACAAAAAGTTGGAGCACAGAGGCCAAAGCAAGCAAAGGGATATAGATAGAGAGAGCAAAACCAGAAGTATCCAAAGATACTCCTGTCCAGTAATCATCCTGTTCCAGGAAGTCAGACCTGTACTACCAGAGAAAATGTTTGAGGTAAGTCATAGTACCATGGAATCCTGGAATAGCTGGGGTTGGAAGGACCTTAAAGCTCTTCTGATTCTGTCCCTGTGCCCTGGGCAGGGACACTTCCACTATCCCAGGTGGCTCCAACCTGGCCTTGGACACTTCCAGGGATGGGGCAGCCACAGCTTCTCTGGGCACCCTGTGCCAGGGCCTCCCCACCCTCCCAGGGAGCAATTTCTTCTTCTAAATGATCTGATCAGAGATTCAGACTTGATGATCTCAGAGGTTTTTCACAGTGATTCGGTGATTCTGTGCTTTCACACAGCACATTTCAGATGAATTCAGCCCCTGGATGCTGCTGCAACCTGAGCCTCCTTTGCCCCTGGACAAATCACTGCATCCAACTTGTGTTCAGTGCTTACATGGAGGGTCAAGGGTTCAGGTTTACAAACCAGAGAAGTAATTAACAGCAGGATGGTGTCAGACCAAAAAAAGAGCAGATTGCAGTCAAAGTTCCACAGGCAGAGGTTTGTTATTAGAGGATAAAACACCATAATTCCTTTGTTTCTGCAAAAACAGGCAGAAAAGACATTCTGCTTAACTCAGAAAAATAAGCCTTACACAAACAAAGCAATCACAGGTAGCTGACAGTGTAACACCTCATTCTGTGCTCACAAATACATCAACAGCAAACACAGCACATGAAAACACCTTTATCATGCTGGGCCATTTTAGAAGGAAAATAATTTTACTTCTATTCAACAGAAATATCCAACAGTTCTCACTAACAATATCAAACTCATCCCAAGCTAGAAAAAATTCAGAAGCAGGAGCAAAGCAGACTGAAGTATGTACAGGTACAGAGATGGGGAGAGCAAACTCAAAAAATCTGAATTTCTTGATTTCATAACAGCCCAGGTAACTGAAAATATATTTTTCTTGAAATCTTTGTTTCCTTTAAAGCAGCACAAGAGAAAGTATTTTCCATCATTCTTCATCATTCATTTTTCTGACTTCCATCCTGGTCTTGCCTCCTTCAGTACAATGAAAATTGTGTGCCTTACCCTCCTAAAAAGAACTGAAAAATTACAAACTTACCCATTATTTATTTTACAAAACTTATTGACCTGATTTCATCTCTGGTTTCCTCTGTTTGCTGTGAAATGAGCCCGAAATAGTTTTTCTAAGCCTTTATTTCAGCCAGCAATGGACAAAAACTGTCCTAACAGATCTTGGCTGCAGAAAGAAAGCACATTTATGACTCAAAGCCACTGGCAGCCATTTCTCTGACCCCCCTCTGGGTCTCCCTGTCCATTCTCTCCTGAATACTGCAACTATTGGGATGCAAATATCAGTCCTTGACACAGTTACCTTTTCACCATTTTTCTACTTCAAAAATTTGAGATATTTTTAAAAAAATCCAAATATTAGGAAGTGTGATGAAATTCTGTTAAGCAGCACTGGCCCAAACTTACATAGAACTGGGTGCTATTCTACATGCCATGTAAAATCAACCAAACCAGGGTTGTATGGAATTCAAATCCCTGCAGCTTTTATCCCAAGGGGTACTGGGTGCAGCCTTTGCTTCTCATCATCAGGAAAAGGAGACTGAGGGCAGAGCTCACCAGGGGCTGCAGCTCCTCCTGAGGGGCAGGGACTGAGCTCTGCTCTGGGGGACCAGGGCCAGGAGCCAGGGAATGGCTGGAGTTGTGTCAGGGCAGGGGGAGGTTGGAGCTCAGCACCAGGTGGTTCTTTGCCCACAGGGGGGGTGGGCACTGCCCAGGCTCCCCAGGGCAGTGGGCACAGCCCCAAGGCTGCCAGAGCTCCAGGAGGGCTGGGATGATCCTCTGGGCACAGGGGGGACTCTTGGGGATGGGGCTGTGCAAGGCCAGGGGTTGCACTGGATGGGCCTTGGGGGTCCCTTCCAGCTCAGGATTTTCTGTGATTCTATAAAAATACTGATGGTTAAGCAGGGCTCATTTTTACATTCACAGACTCCCGTTTCTGTCTTCCCTTTAACCTCCACTATTTGTCACATTTTAAGCACGTTGCTCAGTAATCACCCACTGATGGATCTCATCCGCTTTGTCAAAACCATGAGCCAGAGTTTTTTGTAAGTCATCTATTTCCTTTCGACTTTGGGGAAGATCAGTGAGTTTGGCATCAGCACAAGGTGCGGGTTCCTACGGGCACTACGACCTTGATGTGAGCACAGGTGAACACACAAAACTTGTCAAAACAACAATTACTTACTGACAGGCTCCTGACATGACATTTAGGCACCTAATTAAGACTCCTCATTTACAAAAGTGCTCAGGAGCCAGCAGGCTCTGAGTCGCCTGAAGTTCAACTTCACCCTCCTCTTTTTAATCTGAGTTCAGCCACACACGATCTGATCGTGCTGATAAATACAACACATTGCTTTTCCTGAGAGGGCTGAAGGAGGCTGTAATTAATCATAAGCCCTGGGCAAGGGAGAAGGTGCTACTGTGAAGTGCGTGGGGCAGATCTGCCAGGGAACCCTGAGCTCCAGAGCTTGCCTAACATTACATGGAAGGAAGAGCAGAAACAGAATAATGTGAGGGATTAGGTAGCTGAAAGTCAGCTCACAACTGTTAGAATTTATTTCAGATCTCACAGAATCCCAGAATATGCTGAGTTGGAAGGGACCCCCAAGGATCATCGAGTCCAACTCTTAACCCTGTGCAGGACCATCTCCTTCATAACTGCGATGTGAATCCCTTTTCTTTTTAAAAATTCCTCCCCTGATAACATATAATTTTCCCTTTAAAAGATACAAACAAAACCCAAAGCAAACAAACCCCCCCAATCTACCCCTTAACATCAGGTGACAAGAAGAGTCTTAAGACCACAGGACCTATTTCCTCCTCCCTGTCAGGAATTTGTAGGCACTGACTGTCCTGCTCAATTTTACTGAGCATTACACAATTCCAAACACTTTTTGGATCACTTAATGGATTAAAATCTGTCAGCCTTTAGCCAGAAAAAAAAAAAAAGGAAGAAAAGAGAAAGAAAAGAAAAGGAAAGAAGTGTCAAGTGACACATTAGAAGCACTATATTGTTGCTAAGTACTTACAGCAGGTTCACCTTGACGGTCTGTCACAACATAATGGGATGTTCTGTCACAGATGAATCACCCAACACCCTCCTTACAAAGGAGAAACACTGAATTCGAAGGAACATGACAAGCCATGATTTGCCTCACTCCTCCCAAACATGCCGAGGTGGAATGCAGAGGAGAAAGCCAAGAAGGAAGAGATGAAAGTTTAAGGCAACAACGCAGCGTTTCAAGACAGCACGTGTTTTTCTCTGCCGTGCTTGATGGACATGGCATGACTAAATGGCTAAACATGAGGTTAATTAAAAACAAACAGTTCCTTTTTAAAAAGTGTATTATTGACCAAAAATATTATTTTCTCAGGAGCTTGTTACTCGAGCATTATTGACTTGATTGAGCATTATTAGCATGTCAATCACTTCCAGGCTATTTTTATAACCTTGTGCATGTTGTTTTATTGCAACATATACAGATAGAAAAGTAGATACACACAGTAAAGAGCACTGGAATTCATAATCTCTACCAACAATATCTGTTTTGTACTGTCTGGGGCCGCAGGGAGGCTATAGGAGGGCTTTTTCCACTGGAGCAAGCACGGGAATTGGATAATCACCTCTTTTAGTTGTTGGTTTGCTCCTGTGGCCTCCTACAGCCGGGGTTGTTCAGTCCCCAGGACCAAAGATGAGCTCGTTGCCACCTCTGCACTGCCCGATACCAACACACACATCACAGGGGCTGCACATCATGTGCAAGGACAGAGAGGGGGAAAACCAACTCCCCAGAGCTGCAGCAACAGAAATACCAGCAGTGACACAGCAAGTGTCTCCATTTAATTGCACATTGAAAAGCTCCTGCACTCCTTGGTCTCCTAAGTCACCGAGAGATAAAGGGGCTGATTGCTGCAGGAACAGGCTGAAAGAATTGATATAAAGAAATATCATCATGGACCCCAGCTATTGCCAGTACCTGGGTCAGATACAATGAGTATAAATACCCCAAAATAGTCTGTTTTCAGTGCACAGTACAAATGCTGATAGTGGTGACACTGTACAAAGCATATTTTCATCATTTATTATCTGGAAGACAAGAAGGTAGTAAATGTCTAGATGAGTTTCCAGGGTTGCCTGTATCTTTTTCCCATTCAAAAGACTTTACTCCACTTCATTTTTACTGAAGGAAATGAACTGTATTTTGGGTTCTTTACTTGAGGCAGTGAAAAAATCACTGTCAAATTCAAAGTACTGTGAAAAGCTGAAACACTGGAAAGCATAAGCCAACCAGAGACCTTTCAGTAAAGTGACACCCATCCATTATAATGTCTGTTGGGCATTCACTGGCTCCAGCAAAAAAAGGTACATGGAAGCAACGTGACTGTTTTCAATTTCAACATTTCTTTGTCTTTTGTCTCTCGTGAAAAGGAATAAACCACAGCAAACTGACAGTTCCTTGAAACTCAGCATCAAGTGGGACAGTACATAAAGAAATAAGACAAATTATTTCCTTTTATGAAAACATGTAACCAGGAGATTTGTCAAGCCACCACCATGGCCAGAAAGTTCTCGTTTCCTTTTGGCCCTCCATGAAGTTCAAACATCCTGTGCAGCTCCAGTATTTATTTGTGTCATGAAGCAAAACTTAAATATTCTCTTTATTTTAACTCTTTTTTTCAGAGCTTGGTTCTTAAAAACAAAGGTGAATGATCCTAAAAAAAAAGCTACATAGTAGCACTCTACAAGATAAAAAAATTAAGAAATCAATGTATTTGTACCAGTAAGTCTTCATAAAACTTTTCAATGAATTGGCTGAATTAGTCAAATAAAACTGTAATCCAATTAATTTATTTTTAAAAAAATGTAAGGAACTTTCTGCAGGTGGTTTCCTGGGCCAGTACATTGCTGGGGGCTCCTTCCATCATAGGCCCAGTAAGTCTAATACTAAAAATATGTCTGAACCACAGGGTTTAGGGATTGCTCTTAAATAAAAAAGGGGGGAAAGCCCAAACTATTTGGAATACAGTGATAAAAGGGAATCCAAATGCAAGCTGTCCACCAAGTGTCATTTTTACTGAATTAAAATTTAAGGACTGCTTCCCTGAGTTATTCCAAGGCTTGTAGCATCACCACATGATATCAGTGTATTGTGTCAGCTCAACAGTTACTAGAACAGTCTGTTGTCACAACTATTAGTTCAACAATTACTACAGGAATGAGCAGAAGGAAAGAAAAAAGAAAGTACAAACATTGTATTTGCCTGCATTCCTTTTAGAAAAAGAATAGGTAAACTGAGTGCAGAGGAACAGCCTTGGAGCACAACCTGAAGTCCAAACCCCCAGGAGCATGTAAAATTGAGTGTGAAAATTGGTGTGAAATGTGTGGCACAGTTCCTTAGCTCCTGCTGTATTTGGAGGCTCTGGAATGGATGGGATTAACCTGTGACTGGATGAAAAGATGATCATTGATCCTGCAGCCCACACATCCTCTATACAGAGGAAAACATGAGCAGATGACCTGCTGCAAGTCAAAGCACTGGGCACTTATGTCTTTGGACATGCCAAGGGAAATAAAAAGACTAAAAAAATAATCTCTCATGGCCTTCACTCAAAACAAATACATTTGATTTTGCCTGAGGGCAATAATTCCAGCTTTATTCTTTGCAGCTCTGCCTCTATATCAAACCTAAGATCATGAAATCCTGTACATAGATAAAAACTGTCCTGTCCTCACAAACAGCTGCTGGTTATGGAGGCTGCAAAGGCCTAAACTCACTGTGGCACAACATTTTTTGTTGTCACCAATATTCTGTAAAGTCTCATCCCCTCATCCTGTTAAGCCCTAATACAGCTCTTTCCATGCTCTTCTTCCCACGACATGAGTTTCTGTGTGTTCCTCTGTGGGAAGCTGGAATGGGCTGGGAGTCACTTTGGAGAGCCAACCCCAGCACCTATGGAAAGGAAAAGGTGGGGACTTGGATCTGGAGGGAAGGAAGGAGTGGGAAAAGCTCTTTGACTCATTTCAGACTCCAGCTGCACAGTTACTGTCTGTGGAGAAACCCCAGGGACTCGACTACTCCTGCAGAGAGGTCAGAAAAGCCTTGATGAGCTTTTCCCAATATTTTTACTCTGGAGCCCTGAGAAACCTGGAGCAGTGGAAGGTGTCCCTGCCCATGGCAGGGGTTGGTACTGGGAGATCTTTAAGGTCCCTTCCAGCCCAAATCATTCTGTGATTCTGGGACTATAAATAACCAAAGTGACTTTATGTGCCCACGATTGAATTTACCAAGTGATGTATGAGATCATTTTTTTGCTATCCCAAGACTTTTTTTGGTTTTCAATCAGCTGTTCTAGGTCCTGTGAAGTTCTTGGAATTATGTCCATCCTTTCCATGGACATGAGGAAGGGAATTTGCTCTCAGACATCTTAGAAGCACTAGAGGGGATTTCCCTCCAGTGTTCACTTTCTCACAGGTGTCTTACCCAGCTCTCTACACTATTTTTTTGCTTAGATTTCCCATCCAGAGAAAGAAATGAATGCCAACATTTTTATACTTCCCTGGATTGCTGGAAGGTAAATGCATTGTGCATGTGAAGTTATCTGACTATTACAGAAATTAGGATCACAACAATCCCATAGTTATGCATAAAGGAATGAAACAGAAAGGGATTTTCAGGGCATATTTTGACTGACAGACTTCAAAACTAAATCAGTTTCCAGAGTACAAGGAGCTCCCATTGCTCTCCAGAAAAAACCCTTTAGACCTTAAAAATTGAGTATTTCTCTATTTACAGTAGGAACTTTCAATACAGGTGCCAATATGAGTAGGTGGCTGACACCATATCACCCAGCATCAACTTCTACCTCCTCTCACATAGAGCCACTGAAAATTTTTGAGCTGTTTTTTGCAGAAAGATGTCTGAATGTGCAGAATTCAGGTGTTCCTGATGAAAGGAATTAAGAGTTTGTAAATGGTTAAGCAAAGAGCTTCTACCAATACTTCAAACAAGCAAACAGACAACATGATATTGGCAAATTTTCCAAGTTTATACAATTAATATTAAAACTGGATTTCTGCATCAAAGAGCAAATATAGGAAAGGGAAAAAAATCTCATGTCATTTAAGAGTAAATACCTTTGAAATGTTATTTGCAATACTCAGACAGAAATAGTATTCAGAGGAAATGCATTGGCACATATCCATTTGTGCATGTATTTTCCTGCTGTAACTGAATGAAATTAATTTGAGGATCAAAACTCTGCCACATTTTAAAAAAACAATAATAATAAACTGCAGCTCACAATTCTGAAGCCATTTCTAAGGTATCACTTTTTCATCATAAGCTTTTCAACAGCTGTGACTCATAAACCATAAACAAGACCCAGAAATGCTAAATGCCATGTGATTTATGATGTGTTTGTATCTCCCTGTACAAAACCATCATTCTTTACCTGTAGGTTCAATGTGTTGGACACAGCAAGCACGAGTCTTATATAAAAGGAAATCAGTGCTGCAACTCAGACACCTGGCCATGAACTTCAGCTGAACCAGCAGGTTCTCTTTAGTGTCCTAATTAATTTTTTAATACTGAATTTGAATGATAATGAACTGCCTGCATTGTCTCATGGATTTAAACAGTATACATTCATTTTTTTTGTTACACTGAGACACAATATTCCAAGTTTGTGCTCTGTGTCTGATCACTTTACATTCCAGAACTACTTTCTTACTGGAATATTTTTAAGCTAAAACACATATATTGGCTGCTGACAGTATTACACATTTGCCCCCAAAAAAGCAAAAAACAGAGCAAAGCATTTTCAACAACTTGCATCAAAGTTCCTTGGATAACTTCACATTATTGTTTCCTGTCATCACTGCATGATAGGAGTAAATCCAGGGTTTTACAGGCTAGACTGGGATTTCCTGGGTAAAAAAAAAAAACCCCAGAACCAAAAACCACTCAGCCACACAACGTGTGGAAGGTGTACAAACATCATCATGTGCAGTGCCCATAATCCTGCAGGCAGAGTTCAGACAACCCTCACTGGTGTGAGAGAACTCCCTGTGCAGGAACACAAAACCTGTGTGGCAGAACATCCAGAAGTAGCCAAAAGGAGAGTAATAAAGAATAATAATAAATAATAAATAAATAATAATAATAAATAAAAAATAATAGATAATAAATAATAAAATAATAATAAATAATAATAAAAAATAAAGAATTGGATGTACACAATTCCATTTATTGTATCCAAAGGATCAGTTACTGCTCAGGGTTCTGGGGTCCCCAACATGAGAAGGGCACAGAACTGTTGGAGCAACCTGGGATAGTGGGAGGTCCCTGCCCGTGGCAGGAGGTGGAACCAGATGAGCTTTAAGGTCCCAATCATTCTGTGATTGTGATTCTGTAATTATCACTCACGTTCTGGTTTGATTCAGCTTTGCTTGTGATTTTTTAAAATCTTGCTGTTGTGTTTTCTCTCATTGTGACATGTTCCCTCCCACCATTCCCAGCTTGTGAAGGCATTAAACTTCTTTTTGTTCTTTTCCCAAAAAGTTTAGTTCCCAAAAAGTTGTTAGTTTGGACCATCTCTGGGGTTCACTTCACTGCACTATAAACAAGCACTAAATCTAATGTGCATTTCACAGGCAAATGACCCTCTGGGAGTACAATTTTTTTTTTTAAATAAATGGCTTTTATGTATTTAAACTATTGCTGTAGCATGGAAGTAATGCAGCACAGAACATCATATGAAATTTAAAATTGTATTCTTTTACATACTTAAATGTTGGCCTAAAACACCTGCAAACAACTGCCTGTGAAAGTGCCCAGATTCCAACAGGCCACACTTTAATCCCAGTTTTGTTTTATACAATTTGTGATATGCTGCAATATTTTTCTAAAATGGAAAAGGAAGAAATCTGAAAAAGAAACCAAAAAACAATTGGCTGCTGCCATGTGTTGTTTCTTGAGTTAAAGTAGGATAGTCCTTTCTTTCCCATTTCAAGGGTAAATTCAGCCAAAAAAGGGAAAATTACTGACTATGAAAACTTGGGCTTCCATTCAGGTGCACACTTAAATAAACTGAAATTGCATTCGATCTATAGGTAATACAAGTCAATATGTAATACAGGTAATAGAAGTTAATATAAGAACTTTCATTTATAACATCCATAGGAAGCAATTAAGGCAGATTCATGTTGCTCACACAACAGAAACACCAGCTAATTGTGAGAATAAAGCCTGAAGCAGCAAATCCTTGACTTCATTCTTCTGATTTAGAAGCCAATGTTTTTAAAAGGAAAATCATTGCTACAATGTGGAACAACATATTAAACAAGGCCAAAATCATCACACTAAGGGGAGGTAAAAGGTAATTTCAAATACCACAAAATCCTCTCTGCTTATTATTCCCAATGGCTTTTCAGTTTCCAGAAACACACTGGAAGCAGTTGGCAGTTTTGATTTGTGGCAGAGTCCAGTGAATGAAAGGCTGGAACCCCAAATCCTGGGGAATGTAGACAACATATGGCCAAGGCAAACCAGCCAAAGGTGTGTCCTGGTTGCAGAGGAAGGTTGGAACATGTTCCCACTCAGAAGTGCTGGACCAGCAGGAACCTGCCCATGGATAAATAAAACCTTCGAGAGAAAAATCCTACTTGGAGAGATAAAGACTCGCTGCAAAAAGGCTACTGGAAAGAAAATAAAATGTAATAGGAAATGAGTGGCCAAAGAATCCCAGGGTGTCAGCAAACAAGGAGGCAGTGGGAATTGCCAAGCTTGGAAATTATGTGAAGACAAAGGACTTCAACCTCTGTTGTAGGGGAAGATGCATTTCAAGATAAAGCAAAGCCACTTTGTAATGGAGAGAGGGGGCAAGTGCTGCAGGCAATGCAGGGAAAACACAGTGAGTACAGGAGAGTTTCTCTGCTGTCACTCAGGATAAGGATGTTGAACATGAAGCAAGAGACTTCATGGAAAAGAGAACTCCTCCATTGCTGTAGGAAGCCCCAAGAGCCTGACCAAAAAGCTGAGGAGAACCAAACCATTCTCACCCAGACTGAAAGGACATCAGCAAATAGAGATGGTTTTAAGTTGTTTTATCTTATTTTTTACATTGAATGTAAAAAAAGATATTCAGTGAATAGCAACATGTTACTGCCTTCGGCATATTCCTGATCCCAAAACAAGTCATGAAAGTAAATGGAAAGCAGAATAAAATTCGACATAAAGAAAAGCTGATCACAATAAAGGCTTGAGACAAAAGGATACAGCAAATCCCTATATTTTATAGTAATTGAGGAAACTGCAAGAAGAGGGAGAGACTTGGCATATTGTAGATGGAGTAGTAAACCACTGTTCCCTACCTCCTATAATAGGAAAAACAAATTGGAATATCATATTAAATTGGTAAGAAACAGGCTCAAAACAAACAGAAGGCAGCAGGTCTTTATGTATCGAGCTGCTCCTGTGATGCTGAGTGCCAGAAGTTTGCCTGGATTCAAAAGCAACTGTTGTAATTCTTGGAGCAAAATATTCATCAAGGGCTATGAAGCAACAAGAAACCACCTCTGACTCAGGAAGTCTTTAAACTGCAGAATGCTGCAGCCTCAGAGCATAATTCCATGTTCCTGTGCTTCCCTTAAGTATCTGCTATTGACCACTTAAACCCCAAAATAGTGAGTTGAATGTATCACCCTGGTAGGGATGGACTGTTGTACCCCAGAATATCTCCCCTGTTGCTGGTGGGGAAGGGAGAATGAAGGACTTAGGGAATCATTATCAGTTCCTTTTCCTGCAGAAATTACTGGCTATGGCCCCTCCAATTCACTTCCAGAGTATTTACATCCAAGGCAAAAGCTAAGGGAGAGAAGTGTAAACTGTGGCATAATCTTTCAGAATACATGGCTAAAAATCGGTGGTAATGCATTTCCTTTAAAATTTAAAAAAGTATTTCTAAAACCCTCAAGCAATGACTGGAATAAGCTTTTAGTAGAAACAGCAGAACAACCAACCATTTTTAAGATTGAAGTTGATCCTGTGCCATAGTTTCCTGTAAAAGCAGCAGATTGGACACCACAAGGTAAAAGAGCCTTTGAAGCCTTATGCTGTTAATTTGACTTATTTGTCTGGAGCTAATCTGTCATCTCCTTTGATTCAGAAGGAGCACAAATGTTACCTTGTGCTCTGTGGTGGTGCACAGGCCAAGGGCCAAGGAGAAGTAATTGCTGTGGCACAGAAATTAGAGCAGGGACACTGTGGTTTTCCATTTTTGAACACACTTGTAAATGCTTAGAAAAGGTACAACCATTACACTTGTTTTCTGGACTTTTGTGTCCCTCCTGCACCGGGAACACAAATCCAGGTATGATTTTAGCTTGCAAACAACCAATTGCACAGACTAGAGCATTAGTTATAAATAAGTGTATCCTTCTTAGGTCTTAAACCCCAAATTCCTTCCAGGGGAAGACTGTAATTAGTATGACATGGGGGCTTTTAGCAGATGTGAAACCGGATAGATTGAGCTCTCCTATGAATAGCCTGAAACGAGGGCTGCCTTGCATGGTTTGTAGTAATGGAGAGGAAATTGAGCATTAAATACAAATCAACAATCATTCATTTCGCTGCGGCCGTGGGGCAGCAGAGCAGTGAAGTCACTCTTTTCAGCACCTCGCATCCTGCTGGACGTTGGTTACAGCTCCGGAGTTCCCATCTTCGGGAACGGCCACCTACAGGGCAACTCAGACAGAGTGATGGAGACAGAAAGCAATTTAAGGTCCGATTTTTATACACAAACATCAGAGGAGTGCCTGCAGTTTATGGTGGGTCTCTAGATATATTCATTAAGCCGTCACGCTGCCCGTGTGCAGCCAGGTCAGTGGGACACAGCACCACGACCAGCACAGCAGACACTGCCTGGATTCTTGGACAGCGAGTGCACTCACAAGATTTATTAGTTTTCTAAGCCACAGACTGACCTGACTCTCCATTTAAAAGTTGAATAGGAAGTTGAAAATCCCCCCTAATGTTTTTGAGAGGTGTGAGGAGATGAGGAAAGCACCTGCAATGCATCACTGTGTTTAGATTGCAGCATGAAACGCTGGATTTGTTGGCTGCAGTGGACTCTCGGCAGAGGGAACAGACAACAACAATCAAGGAGTTCACTGCTCATTATGTGTGAAGAGAAAAATGGAATGCTATCCCCTGGAACACCAGGATGCTCAAGGTCAACAGCTCTGAAAAACTGCCATGACAAAAAAAAAAGTCTGATTTAAGCTCTGAACAGTTCGAGTTCCTGCTAATGTTTGGATACAATTTTTTGTGCAATTTCAAAAAAGCTGTTTAGCTGCATCTGTGATGTACAGAGAGCAACTACAAACTCCAGAAAAAAGCACTGTCTTCACTGTAAGCACTATAATTACTCTGCACAGTGTTTTGGGGAGAAGGAAACACCAAAATAAGGTTAATTTATTAACAGATTTTTTTCCCCTCTGTCAAAAGTTGCACCTTACCAAGGCAATTATATCAATATTCATTGTACCATCAGTTTGATCCACATGAATTTATAATATAGCCATTGTGTCCTGTGGAACAACAGCATCTTTGGCTCTTCCTGTGGATGGAGCCCCCTCCCCACCCTGACCCCCAAGGCTTGGCCACCCTTGTCCCACTGCTGGCACTGCCACAAGTTCTTGTGCAGGAGACACAGCAGAAGGGATTTCAGACAAAACTGTGGGTTAAAATTCATCTGGGAAGAGGATGATCCAACTCATCTCCTCTTTAGGTAAATAATTTGGGAGGGGAAGGAATGTCGTTGTTTTCTCAGCTTGATTCCAAGTGAACTCGGAGTAATTAAATGTCCTAAAACCTAAACCATGGCACAGAGCTTTAGGAAACTGGAGTTTGTGAACTTGGAAGTAAAACTTTAAACACAACCAACTTAGAAAATTCACACTTTATGAGGGCACACATAGGTATTTCTAATGGAAGTAGAAATAAGGATTTGATAATTCCAAATAAGAAGACTCATAATAGAAAACAATATGCAAATCTGAGAGATTTCATTGTGAGTAATAATATTTTCTAAGTTAAAATGGGATCCACATTTATTGTGCATTTGATTTATGAATTGCAGGGCAGGAAATCTGCTTAATATTTTTGTGTTGTATCCATTAATAATAATAATAACAATAACAGCAACAACAAGAAGTTATTTTATGAACTCACAATCAAAAGATCTGCCTATTAATTATTAAAATGCAGGAGTCAAAGAGATGCCTTAATGAAATATATCTTTAAGCATAACTGAAAGCACATAACAGGTGCAGAATTTCCAACACTATTTGTGACCATTTTCTATGGACTTTCATCATATTCTGCCTGCTGCAGTTGAGTTTGTCAGCCTGTTTGTAGCCTGAACTGAGAAGAATCTATGTAATTATCCCCCAGCAATTAGATATTTACTTACAATCCTCATTGTATACTTAGTTTTTACAAATATGAGCTTGACCTGAGAAGCATAATGCAAATTTTTCTTTTTAAATCTATGTTTGAAACCAGGTCTGTCATTCAAGAAAAGACAAGAGGAAGTGGAAAATACCTTGTCATTACCTCTCGACTGGGACTCAACTAAAGTTCTTAAATCCAAGTTTGCTTTTTGTCCATTTGACCAGAGATTGACAATATGTAAGACTGTATGAAAATAAGCATTTTCATTCACATATTAAATGTAGTTATTGAAAACAAGAATTACATATTTGTGAGTCACAGATCTGTAAGAAAGAATTCTGTTCTCCCTTCCCTTGGGGAAAAACTGGGAAGCAAAACAAATCAGCCCCCAGATGAACTGAATTTTACTAAAAGGAAATATCCTTGAATTTACACTTATCAACCACCTTTCCTCATAACATATATTTGTTTGATGGTTTATTTAAACTCTTAAAAGGTGATACAATTCCAAAAGAATGAGAACTCCTGAGCAGTGGCTGCTGAGCAATGGCATCCCCAGCAATAATTTCCCCTGGTCCTTATGTTTCTATGTCAGTTCTCTGTCGAGGTACAAGAAATGTTGTCACCTCAGAGACTCCAGCTCTGCTGTGGATGCTGAAGGAGGGCAAAATAATCTCTTCAATTCTTGCTCAGGGAGGGTTTTCTCAGAAGAGGGCAACTGCAGAACAGCCCCATTCTCTGTCTGTCCTTGATTTACTATGTGCAAACAGCTGTACACAAATATATGTGTTGATATACACCATATATACACCATATAAACACTATATATACAACATATATGTGCAGGATGCCTGACAGAATAATTCAGGCACTGACTGTGCTTCACTGTGGAACAGCTCATCAGCAAGGTAAGAGCCAGCCAACCAAAAAAAGTCACTTTTCTTTCGAAAAACATTTAAAACATTTGAGCTTCAGTCTAATATCTGCTTAGCTGGGCTGGATAGAGGCATTTCACAGAAAAAGTCCCCAATCCTAAAGACCAAAAAAGCTCATTTCATCAGCAGTACCCTCTCATTATGAATTTCCTCATCAATATTAAGTTCTGTAACTGCACAGACCGGGTCAAAGTGTCTCATGGGAATTTAAAAAACAATCATAACAACAAACAACAGTAAAAGAAACCAGCTGACAACACAGCAATGCTCCACCACAAGGTAGGAAGTTCTCAGTGAGCAGAAATAAACAGGAAAGGAGGCATTTAAACAGAATCCCAACTTCAGCTTTATTGGTTCTCTGGGTGCCTCAAAACTGAGACCAACTTCTGACAGATTGAGTAGATGGTGAGTGACATGGAAAAGTGGGTTAGGGGAGGATTATTCACCAATTCTCATGACACAAGAAACATGGAGGATCACACTCTTTGGCTAAAAAAGAGGTGTTTTTTCAGATTTTAATTAACATAATTCACTGCTATGGAACAGCCTTCACCTTTCCCTAACAGTCCAGGAAGGTCATGGGTGCTCAGGATATGAAGGTTGTTCCCAAATCAAACACACACAAACATGTAAAGTCTGTACAAGCTCCAAAAGTGACTGAAAATAACCAGTAAATTAAACATTTATTCATTATTGTTCAGAAAGAATGTGGATCTATATCCAATTACAGATGATGCACTGAAAAAAACCTGTATCATCCCCTACAGTTAAGAAAGACTCTTCCATGTTGTTCCAACACTATGGACGTCTGAAATTCGGTCTCATCCCACATTTTTAAACACTAAAAGACACGTTCTTTGCTGGAAGAGGAAACTGAATAAGTAAATCATCAAGAAACATGATTAATAGGTTTTAACTTAGAAATTCCCTGAGCTGTCACAAGTACAGCAAGTCTACAAAGACATTTCTCCCCATCAAACACAAGGGCAATGATTCTGCTCTGCAAAAATATTACTTGGCAGCCAAGAATCACTTGCACTTCCCCGTTCTTGGGGCTGTTGAGTTCTGATGATAATTGAATAAATGACAGCTGGGCATTGCTGGGACCCCCAGGCAGCCTCTGCCATGGACCCTTCCAGCAGCATGGAATGGGGATGGCAGGGGAGGCAGGACAGCTGGGAGGGAATTGTGGTCAGGAGGAGCCACATCAGCTCCAAGTCAGCAAAAGATCATGTTGCACAGGGGTAAAAGCCAAATGCTTCAGTCTTATTGCAGCATTAACATCACTGGAGGAACACACAGCACTGAGGGTTTCTACCGAGACAAAACACAGCCATGGGCTAATTTCTGCCCCAGCAAACATGTGTCTTCCTGACTCTGATGTCTGACAGCAGCAAAGGCAGGAGAAAATGAGCTCTGATAAAAAATGGCCAAAGCAACCCCCAGCTCCCCTGCCCTGCTGTTCTCAATGACAGCCTTTCTGATTTTGGTGACTGCACATCTTAGTAAAATGGCACGAGGAGGAGCTCTCAGACCTTCAGACCTGATCATAACAACAAGTACAATATAAACTGAACTAAAATTAGACATTTATGAAAGCTGTTAGGTGTTCAGGTGGATACAAGCTTAACAGGGTCTCTTGTATGAAAGGCTTCACACACTGGAAATAATCAGAGTTAATAAAATAAATGCTTTCAAGAAAAAATTGCAGTCAATTTTTCTAATGTCT
Source organism: Calyptomena viridis (assembly GCA_013390005.1). Taxonomy (NCBI): domain Eukaryota; kingdom Metazoa; phylum Chordata; class Aves; order Passeriformes; family Eurylaimidae; genus Calyptomena; species Calyptomena viridis. The sequence goes on along the minus strand of WEIV01006102.1, from coordinate 110,985 downwards.
TGCTGCCAAGTGTTCACATTTTTCTTGTTGCAGTCCTGTTGTGTTTCTGCTAACAGAGCACTGAGGAATCCCAGTTCTAGATCAGGCAACTCATACACACAGAAGTACAGGTGTCTCTGTCAGCATTGATGTAAACCCCAGCCCCCAGAGCCAAATTTCAGCAATAAAAGAAGAAAAAAGGCAAAATGTTTCTAACTTTGTTAAAATGACCAAGACTACACAATTTATTGCAATCATCAACAGAATTTAAGGGAAGAATCCCTCACTAGTTCCATACACTACCCTTCACCACGATGTGATTGCATCCAGTAAAATGAAAATCAACAACACATAATGGAAGAAATTGGGTTTTCAGACATGTGAAAGCCAACAGGATTGGCTTATGCTTAGACTGTCTTTAGTCTATTACAGACACAGAGCTGGAAGGGACCCCCAAGGCCCATCCAGCCCAACCTCTGGCCCTGCACAGCCCCATCCCCAAGAGTCCCCCCTGTGCCCAGAGGATCATCCCAGCCCTCCTGGAGCTCTGGCAGCCTTGGGGCTGTGCCCACTGCCCTGGGGAGCCTGGGCAGTGCCCACCCACCCTGTGGGCAAAGCACAACCTGGTGCTGAGCTCCAACCTCCCCCTACCCTGACACAACTCCAGCCATTCCCTGGCTCCTGGCCCTGGTCCCCCAGAGCAGAGCTCAGTCCCTGCCCCTCCTCTGCCCCTGCCCAGGGACTTGTCCCTGCAATGAGGTCTCTCCCCTCAGGCTCCTCTTCTCCCCCTCAACACCCCAAGTGCCCTCACTGCTCCTCACACCTTCCCCTCCAGGCCCTTCCCCACCTTCCTTCCCTCCTTTGGACACTCTCCAATGGCTCCATCTCTTCCCCACACTGTGGTGCCCAAAGTGCCCCAATATTGCAGGTGAGGCCCCAGGGCAGAGCAGAGCAGGACAATCCCCTCCCTGGCCCAGTGCTGCTGTTCCTGCTGCCCCAGGACACGGATGTCCCTCCTGGCTGCCAGGGCACTGCTCACTCAGGGACAAGTGGCCTTGACCAGCACCCCCAGGGCCCTTTCCCAGCCTCTCATTCCCAGTCTGTCCGTACATCCAGGGTTGTCCCATCCCAGGTGCAGAATCCAGCACTTCCCCTTGTTGAACTTCCCATGGTTGGTGATTCCCAGTGCTCTGATGTGTCCAGGTCTCTCTCCAGGGCCCCCCTGCCTTCCAGGGAGTCAACAGCTCCTCCCAGTTTTGGGTCATCTCCAAATCCACTCAGTGTCCCTTCAGTCCTGCAGCCAAGCCATGTGTTCCACTATGACCAAATAAAAATCCCACTTATCCATTGGGAGTTGTCACCAGTGGCATAAACATCCCACCACCTTGAGAATCTCGATGGCATTGCTGCAGTTGCTTGGTGGAGCTGAACTGCTACAAACAACTCCTATAAAAGCAGCCCTGGCGACTTCTCTGTGAGACTTTTATGTCTAGCACACAAATGCTACTAAGGAAAAACGTTTCTGATTCTTCTTTCCTAGACAGATTTAGGAAAAAAATTAAAAAGCGTTGCTCATTTTGGAATGTGAGTAATAAAGATCATTACCCTCAGTACTGACACCTTGTATAATTTGAAAAATGATGTGACTTTTGGGTAAACATGAACATGCCATAAAGAAGGTGTTCTTACATTAATTAAAAAAATCAAGTCTACAGGCTGGGTAATGAGCCAGAAAAAGGTCTGATTTTTAAAACATCCATTACAAGGCATGAATTATGTCCTCAACTATTTGAAGGTATTTATCGCCTGTATTTTTTCAAGCCTATAGAATCAGAGACTATCTTTAGAAAGCAAGAAAACATGGAATAGATACACTTTTCCATATATTTTGAAAAGCCATTCATAAAGCAGTAAATCAAACTGAACCACAAAAGAACATTCAGAGTGTCCCTTGTATACACAGTGAATAAGAACTGACAGGCACAAGGAGTCTCAGCAATCAGGGAAACCTTTCTGTGGGCTTTCATGAGACAGAAATCTGAGCAGAGTTGATGGGAGTTTTGCTGAGTAAGAATTCAGTGGAAACCTCAGGGCTTGTCCCTGATACAGGTGCACAGCACAGCTCAAAGTTTGCAGTGCAGCCCTCAATGAAAGACTCACAAATTGGCCAAATAGACGGAAATAACATCAGTTAAAAAATTCACTAGAAAGATCATGAAATTGGATACCACACATTACCATACTCAGAACGCTGAGAGCCTATTTGTTTAATTTGGATGAGTTTTCAAATAGCTCAGAACTAAAGTAATCTAAGGTGGGCACAACAACATGAAGGAAATACTGAAGCTGGTCTGTCACTGTAGTTGTTGAAACAAGACTCTTAAATGCATCTGAGGGGCCTGTGCTGAACATGCCAAGGCACGTTTTCTTAGCAAATGCTTTTCAAAGTTTGTGCAAGACCAATAAAACCTGAGACGATAATTAAAAAACAAAAATCAGGTTAAAAATTAATTTATTTTACTATAAAGGGAGAAGACAAAGAAAAATAGAAAGGATATAATGAAGTACAATTATTATTTATTAATAGTTTACAGCTATAGGCAAGTTCGAGCTCAAGCATAGGACAACTGACTACATAAACATAACCAATATCTTGACTTCAAGTCAGCAATCACAGATTATTTATACTTTTCACAGTCATCACTTTGTAGTACAATTCTTGGCCCTTAATACATCAAACAGCTCCTCAGTAGCTTTAGGATTCATCAACATATTCTGCCCCACCAACACCAGTGGAGCCAAGACAATTTTACATCATGTCAGGATCTGGATCAAGATGAAGGTAGAGCTGAAGTATCGTTCTCTGGCTGTTGAAAATATACAAACTGTCCACTATAGATAGACTTGGTGAAGAGTCCTGGCACACTCACTTAGCAGAAGGAATCCTGGAGGAATATGAGGTGGGGGAACATGAGCAGCCCATATTCCAGGAACACCCAGGCAAGGCAGCACTGGAGTTGGCTGCTGATCCAGCCCCAGCAGATCAGGGTCACCTCCCTCTGACATCTCCAGAACCTCCCAGAGCACACGTGCTTCACAAACAGCAGTAGCTCTTCAACAAGACTCTAGAGGCACTGGCTTCTTTGAATGATTTTTATTGAACTTCACTGTACATCTCAGTACAGGTTACAGGACTGTGATAGCAAGTTTTTGAAAAATCCATGGAACACCCAAGGCACTCCCATATGCAGGGAGTTTGAGAGTCACTCCCACAGCACAAGTCACTTATCTCATGTTCATGGTCACCAGGATGCCTGTACTAATTTTTTAATTATATTTTTTGAAACAGTAACAGGTATACCACTATTTTCACTTACACTTCATTTAATTCTTTTTTTCTGTGGGCTACACCACCTTACTTAAATCCATTCTCCTTTATGATGTGTCTTCTCTTTCCTCCTCAGGGAAACATCATCCCAGCTCCATGTTATGTGGTGGTTCTCTGTGAACTTCCAACCAGTGAAGGAGTTCCATCTAAGTGCAAATTCTAGGGACAAATCAATCTAGAAAGTGCTAGAATTACACAGTCTTCCTTAGAACCACCAAATGGGTATATTTTTAGCACTGAGATGCACAAACAGAACAGATCCTGTACCCAGCCCTGGGCCCAGCAGGCAGCCCCTGCAACAACTGCTACTCTGCAGTGTCAGTGTACACCAGCAAAGACTCTCAATATCCAAATCTCCTCATTTTCAATTCTCCTCACCAAAATACAAGTGACTGGCATGTCAAACATGCAACTTCAGAGATACAGGTATAATATACCTACCTGGAGATCCACAAGGGTGAATGAAAATAAGCAGTCCAAATGCTCATTTGAATGAAAATGAGCTTGGATGGAGACCATCAACATGACAACACCGAGGAGCAGGTGAGTGTACGTCCTTTCTTCCTCGTGGACCCTGTTTGGAGGGAACAGTCCTACAGCAGGCACAGCAAACCCACCTCAGGAGCCAGGGCCCACACTGGCTTTCCTTCACTTCCAGAGAACTGCTCTGCCCACACTCCAGAGCAGCCTAACTTCTGCCTAAACCAGCTCAACTGATCGTGGGTGTTAGGCCTAAACAGAAAAAAGCAACAAAGCCTAACAAAGCAAGGCCATCACGTTAAAGAAGAGCCACTTCACCCCATTCTTTGAGTGAGATGCTTAAGCTAAAACACACGACCTGCAAATTTTCCATTTCATCAAATCCTGCTAATAGAATTCTACAATCTGGTAGTTTAAGCTGCACGTTAGAAAAAGCCAGAGAAACATTTGCTTTGGCACTGACAGGTTCTCAGATTTTTCCAGTTGGAACAATGATAAATGACTTAACCCTGATCATTTTTCTAAAACCTGATTTTTTTTTGTTTGACATTTATTTACAGTTTCTATAAACACTAACACCTATAAAACATGGTTTACTGTTTGATTGCTTGGCGGACAAGCAAGCCTTAAATACATAAATTATGAGCACCTAGTTAATGAGTGACATGACGGACATGAAGTTTTATTTACCATTGGCATGAGCCTTCATATAAAATTAGTGGCATAAGAAAGCCAGGTTTTGTGAATGCACATAGTCATACCTATTCATGGCCTGGCTCTTTTTTTTTTTTCTTCTTCTTTTTTTGTTTTTTTTAAAGACTTGACATAAGACTGTGGCCTATGTGTAATTTCATTGCCTGGAGCAAGGTTAGGGGAAAGCCGCTCCATCTGGCAATTTCCCTTTGACTGGCACATAGTTAAACAATGATGCAGTTTGACAAATTTCAAACCCTGCTTATGAAAAAATAACATAAACACAATAGTCACTCTGAGTAGATTGTCCACCTGTGCAAGCGGGCATGAAGTGTTAAGTAAAGGCTGCTGGTAATGAATAAAGATGCAGTGCATAGTTGGATTAGGTCGTTCCAAATGTAAATCACTGTCAGATAAAGCACTTGTGTTTACATGTAGCATTAATATTTTGATCAGTATGTTTAAGAGAATTAGCTTCTTAATGCAGATGTTCTCATTTGGACCTTCACACCCGGAGCTTCAGCCAACTCCTTTGCCATCAGTTATGTCAACATGTCATAAATCTTCGCTGCTTTAACTTCTATTTTAAACAAAGCTTTGTTGTAAAATTTGGAGGCGTGTTTCCTTCGGGCTTTATTTTTGGCAAATTTCTTGTTATTTTGTTGAAAATCTGACACATTAATGTCCAATTAACCATCTTTGAGTATTTTACTGACAAGGATCCCAGGAGCAATCAAATGCCTTTTTATTGTGAGGACCTCCCTGCCCCCCCAAGCAGCTGTATTCATTATGTGAACAAAAAGTCTTTATATCTTGATGCATGAACAATAAAGGTATTACCCTTGGTGCAAACAGGACATATGTCTCAACAGCTACACAGTCTTTTGGACTGCTTATTGTAAAGGTAAATGCTCACTAAATGGTCACAAAATGAGATACAGTGAAATTCCATGTAAAATTCATGGACAGTCAGTGTTTGCTTTTTTAAACAAGGAAAATCTTTTAACCTCTCCAAGTTATTTTAACATCCATGTCCTTCCCATGTGGGTTGGTGGGACACGTGGGACATGACACCTGTGATAAAAACAGCCCATACACGAAACTGCAAATTCTCTCAGGTCATTGTGACTGTAGTGATGGTGTCACTTTGTAAGCACCACAGTTTACCATTCCTGAGGTGAACATTGCCCTCTTTCTAATTAGTGATTTTAGATTCTCCCAAATGTCACCTTTTTTTTTTTCCAAATACTTTTAAATGTTGAGAATGAAATTATAATCAATTCTTACATCAGTCATCTTTTAAAGGAAAATTAAGTAATTTTTTCTTTGTGTAGCAAATAAGATATTCCACAATTACGTTTTTTTTCAGAAATTCTGAATAAAATCATGAAAAAGAGAAATATTTGCATTTTGAAGGGTTTGTGTTTCATAAAATACACTTTGCATACCTGTGACTAACCATGGAGTTCTAAACTTCAATGAATTGTTACTATTCACTATGGTTTTCTAACTACAGTTTGCAAACATTTGACAATCTCCCATTAATCACTGTCGGATCACAACACATCACAATCACTGTCCAGAATTACACACTTTGGCAGGAATAAGACTGTCTGGAAGTCCATCTTACCTTTGCAGAGCTTCTGTTGTTATTGCACCCAAGAAACTGGATTAAGTTTTTAAACAATTCCCTATTTTTCACTAATTTATTGCAATACTGTTGCTGTGAGAGAGCTCACATTCATGGGAGCAAGATTTGGCAACAGGGATCTTTAGTCCCTACACTGATCACCGTGATCATCACCTAGAGTGAAAAAAGTGAAAGGTTGAAAATATTGTTATAAGACTGGATTCTCTTTGTGATTGCAAGGTAGAAACACATTATGCAGATATTTAACTGAATTTCTGAGCAATTCCACCATCACCTCTATATCAGGATTACAGATACTGCCCAGAAAAACAGTGCTCGAAAGGGATTAAGGAATAGGACCAAGCAGGAGTAGTATCAATTATTAAATCATGACTTTTCCTCCCACTTTGTACTTTGAATATTTATTTGCCAAAACTTTTATTTGCCTGCATTTTTGTGCCCACAGATATCCCGGAGCTCTCTCAGGGTGAGTGACCTCCTGAGTTCAGCAGCTATTTTCAATGTATGAATTTTAAATAAACCTGCAGGTGGAATGAGCATGTTCTGAAAAATACCTAAAGCTGGGAAGGAACACCATCCTTGGCTGCTGAGCTGCACAGAGCTCATTTCCCCAGTAATAAAACTGGAGGATGACACGCCCCTTCTGCTTTACAGAGTTCCAAATATGTGGTTCTGTGCACAACTGCTACTCCCCAGTCTATCAGCCTCATTGTACCTGTGGGGTGGAGGAAAATAGCCTCATATATGGATTTAAATTCAGAATTATGGAACCATAGAACATCCTGAGTTGGAAGGGACCCACAAGGATCCTCAGGTCCAATTCCTGGTCCTGCACAGCCCAGCCCCAACTTGTGGTGTCAACTAAATGATGTCACTCCCTGTTTGCAGAGTGAAGTTGTCAAGCCCACCAAATTCTGATCTGGTGTCATGGAAGACACACAGAGTTCCAAGTCTGGTTCTGGTTTCCCCATGGAAACCTTCAAAGAAAGAAAAAGAAGTATGTTTTGATGAATGGAATGTCTTCATACAATTTCAGAAAGCCATTCATTAAAAAATGAATGAAAAGCTGGCTGATGGACTCAGAGACCCTAACAATTAAGCTGGCATCAAAGTTCTGCTCCTGAAACATTCAGGAAAGAAAATCAAACCACAAAACCAGCGTGATTTGCCAAAAATCACAGTACTTCTCATTCTCTTACTTGAACTCCAGGGATTTACTAGTGAAAAAACATTATGCACATTAAACCCTCCCCATTACTTTGCAATTGCACACTACAAGAATTCCGTGGTATGTCCTCACCTCAGTGAGAATCAAACATGTCAAGGCCTTAAATGCCATCTTAATTTCCAAAATTACCCTGGATAACTACAAGACAAAGCTGAATGATGCCTCAATACTCCTTCCAACCACGTGTGTGCACCTTTCTTCAGATGATCTCCCAGAGCCCAACTCTCTCACCCTTCTTTCTCAGCTTTAGGACATCCATGGAAAAGGCCTGAGCACAAGGCTTGTCCCTGTTCCAGCTGCACTGCTGGAAAGCTCTGGAAGGAGTAGCAAGGAAAATCCTCCCTCTGAAAGCCTACACTGATGCTCTTGTGAGTATAATATCAAATATCATATATTGGATTTCCAGGCTTTTATTTTCTGACCTTTCAGCTGCCCCACGATCTCTCTCTCTCTCTCATTTTAGGAATGACACCACCACAAGACTTTCTAATTTTCTGCATCTGCTCTCTTAAGTTTTACTACTCTGAAATCAGTTTTGAGATCTCACATGTGTATACAAAAGACTGGATCCACTTTTACTCCTTGTCTAATCTTGATGCTTTCTAATGGTTAACTACTTCTCCTCCACTTCTATTCTAATTTATTAATGGTAAACCAGTGAAAGCACCTTCTTAAAAGCACCACAATATATTCTTTTAATAATGGCATGCAAAAACAATTACTAAAAAAGCCCTGAACCCACGTGTCAAGAACTCATACTCCAAAGGTTTCCAAATTAAAAATCCACTTCATATAAACGTAATAAATATATCCATACCTAGACAATATTATTAGAAGTATATTTGGAAGAAATAAAATCTTCTGCTGATTAAGGTTTAAAATGCTGGTTCCTAAATATTCTTATTGCCTGGAATGGAATCAACTCCTTCAACACTTGTTGTTGGTTATGCTAATCCTTTAATATTACTATTTACTCCAGCTGAGAAAAAAGGGCTAAGCCAGCTGTTCAAAACGTCAGCATTTTAATGTTCTCCATGTGGGTGTAATATTTTATCACCTGTTCTTTATGTTCTGTGTCTCAATTCATACATTAAATTATATGTCAAAGTTGCTTATGGGGATAGCGACCAGTTTATACTGATTTAAGACTGCAATAAAAATTGCACAACAGTGTGAAAAGATATAAAATGCTGGTGACATAGTTGTGCTCCCTTACACCTTTGCATGGCCTAAGAAGAGTTGCAGGATCCAATCCTCATGTTTCTGGGACCAAACCTGAGCCTGTAATGTTGTGGGAAAAGTTCTGCTTTAAGTATCACTTGCTCATCTTAAAATTCTAAACTATGATCTTACTATCACAAGAAATAATTTTGCAGGTAAAAATTACATGGGTGACTCTTCAGAGAAGGAAGTAGGACAGTATGACTGAAAAAATAAGATTATTTTTATGGTATTGACTTACTTGGAAAAAAAGAAGGGAAAAAAATCAAAGCTTTAATGCTCCTGACCTTTCAATTACTTTTTCAATTACACAACAAAGGTACCTCAATTTTTAATTTTTTTTTTGCAGTTAATTTTTGCTCAAGTATCATGTCAAGCTACAAATGAAAAATAATGGATGCACAGAGGGAAAAGAATGGAAGATATTACCCAGCCCTCCAATGAAAATGGAAGAGTTTATAAGGAAATACATTATCCTGGATAAATTCCTATCCAAACTATTTATTCTTACACAACATAGAATGTATCAATGCCATCTAATGACTCTGGAGTGTTAGGGCTGTAGGAATATGGGATTTGTAGTGTTTGCCTTTGTTAGTAGAATTTGTGAGGATTTTTAGTAAGCATTGTGTTCCAGTGATGTGTTGGATTCCTTTTGCCTGACTATCCAAGCACAGGGAAGTAACACCAGTGAGTGTTGGAAATGTCTGTTTCTTACACTACTTTGATTCTGACAAGGCTACAGAGAACCACAAACCCTGTTCTCCACCTTCTTGTGCTCATGACAAGGAATTCTTGCAATATTGCTGTTTATTTACAGCCAAAGACTACTGCAGGCTCCAGTCCTGAGCAGTAAAGTCTCCACAAATATAAAAAAAAATATCAGATCAGCGGGTTTCTGACATTCCTCTTTTGTTCATCTCTAGTGATTCCTTGGGGAAACGAGCAAAGACTTCCCAAATTCACGGTGTGCAGATAGAACTACAAATTTCACTGCCCCAAGGCTGCCAGAGCCTTTGGATAAGGCTCTCAGGCACGTGGTGGGATTATTGGGGTGTCCTGTGCAGGGACAGGAGTCAGACTGATGATCCTGGTGGGTCCCTTCCAACTCAGGACATTCCATTTTTCTGGAAAATCAGCCCCGAGGCCTCACTGGTCCCATAGGCCACAGAGGCCTCGTGGGCCCCACACGTTACATAGGCCTTTTGTTCTCAAACACCATTTGAACACCTCAGTTTTGGCTAAAGACTGTTGCAAAGTTCTTTCTGATTGTGCTTGCCACACCATTTCTCAATTATTAACCCATTTGCAAATGTGTTTGCACAAATATTTTAATAGCTATGTTCCCTTGATGCTCCATACAAATAAAGACAAATACTTCAGGCTACCCTCACACAAATGAGGTCTTGTCACAAAACCAATCAAAACTAGGATGATCTTCATATTCTCTTAATACAATATGTAAGTCTTGATTATAATTTTCTAATAATCAATATTAACAGGCTCCAGGCCAAATAAAGAAAAAAAAAATCTGAAGTTCTAAAAGGAACAGGTTGCTCAGTAAGGCTTGGAATCTCCTTATCCACAGATATTCAAAACCTGTCTGGACACAATCCTGTGCTTTAGGTGAACCTGCTTTATCTGTGGGGTTGGACTAGATGGTCTCCAGAGATCCCTTCCAGCCCCAAACATTCAATGATTCTGTGATTTCCTACAACAGTAAAATTATTAATAAGATTTGAAGATTTATCAATACATAGTTCACAATCCTTGCAATTTATGTAGTGGTAACGAGCAATAAGGACATTTTGCTAAAACGGGTCATTTATAAACACTTTGATTCCACTTTCAAGAAATATATCAAATAATCTTTATGAAATTTTAATTGTCTTTCGATAAACATAGTCCTATGTTTTCTGAAGTCACCAATAAAAAGGTTTGCACAGCTGGAAAGTGCAGTTCTCAGGAAGTCAGATCTGATCTTCTGCTACAGAGCAAAGGAGAGACACAGACACAACAATGTCCTCGTTATGAACTGAAGTGCAGATGCCACCTTGCAGGAGTGCAGTAGCAATTAAACACAGCTAATTACAACCCAATGCTATGGAAGGCAAGTGTTTGTGGGCAGTGTGTGATGCTTCTTCAGAGGAATCTCCAACAAAGTCTCCATTCAAAGATTTTCTGGAATAACTCCAGAACCTTCATCTCCTTAGGTGCTCAGAATTAAGGAATTTGCACAGACAAAGTTCTGAATGAAGTCAACGGAAGTTTTAACTAATGAAATGAGCATTTCAGTCAAGTTGTGTCTAAATGGAGGATAGGGAAGCAACCCTCAGTAACTCCAAATCCTAGAATCATAGAATCATTGAAGTTGGAAAAGACTCCCAAGATCATCAAATCCAACCTCCAACCAAATCCCCCCATGCCCACTAAACCACATCAGCAAGTGTCACAATAAATCAACCAAAGACATGTCTGCTTTTCCAAGATGAATTTCCTGTTAAGCCACATAGTCTGTTACACAATTACCTACAAATGTTTGACAGCGATGGGATGCAAAATCTTCTGCATGAACAACATTTTTCCATTGTTTTAATAGAATTAACTACTACAAACTCCATAGACACCCACAAATTTCTTGAAACAGTACAATAGTAAAGCTCCCAATCAATTTAAATATGCTATGAATTGAAAATATGTTTCCTAACCTTCAGAGGCACAATGCATATTGAAGGTTCTTGAAGACATTTCAAAATGCTGCGTTGCTGTTGAAAATCTCACTGTTTTTGAAGAGTTTAGGAGTCTTGTTTAGACAACAAGCTCAGGATCAGCCAGGAAAGTAACAATAAAACTAAATACTATCATTCTCAGAAATCCAAGAAACTATTTTCTTTCTACTCAGTAGTGACAAATGACAGTTGTTCTGTACTTAAAATAATTTCAGTCGATTTTCTGTTTGCTTTTCCAGTCTGAACTTTTTGGTGATTATAGACCTCTAATTACTTTGAAGGATAAACCTCAATATTTTGTTGCCTGTCACACTCAGCCAAGTTCTCTCTGTGAAGAGCCCCCAGCAGTTCTCATGAGTCACAATAGAACCATCATCTCTTTCCTCATTTTCTCTACTCTGACAAAATATTCACCAGCCAACATCCTCTTGCTAGTCCAGATTCATTGCCATTGGTGTAATTGGTCTCAGTTTCAGTAAGTTCTCCACAATTCCAAACCAGGGGGTCCATCTTGCCTATACTTACACCTTCCATAGCACAACCACCCCCTAATCCATGACTGCAGGCTCTGGGCATGGTACAGTCACAGTGGTTAATTAATCTTACATGGATACCTCCTCCTCCTAATTTAGAAGCCTACAAACTTCATGAAGAACTTGTTTTATTCTTGAAAAATGGTTATTGCTTTAAGCAACTAAACATCCTCCTCTGCAAGCATTCAGAACTATGGCAAGGCAGTATAAATGCCTAATTACATGATGTAATTTTAACTTGCACAGATTTCTCAGATGAAGTGTGTGAAATGCAACACCAAGTGATGGTTAGACAGCACATAGCTCAGTTCTAAGCATGTGTAATCATTTGCTGGATGCTTTGTAAGTTATGAGGACTTTCATTTCTAGTATAATGTTCAATTATTTACTCTTTAAAAAAAAATACATCGAGGCAGCAGAAGGAATGGAAGTTGTCCAGAGGCAGCACATTCCAACATCTAAGGCAAACAATACTAAAAGAGGGTTTAGAGACTCTGCCACTAATGTTGATTCATCCTTTTGTGGATCACACTTTTTCTGCTCGTGCTAATTTTATTATGAATTTCTTAGGGTGTGGATTGTCTCTTCCTGGATATCTGTACAATATCCAGGGCTGTAGGGCTCCATCTCAGCTGGGACCTGGAGGCACTAATGCTATAAAAGTATTACTAACAACAGCAAAGCAGTGCTTTGATCGCACTGAATTTTGAGAATTTAGTGGAACAATGGTTCAAAAATGAGTAGTGACCTGCCAGAACCTTATTTATCATCATGCAGCCACAATCTGCCAGAGCAATGCAAAGCACTAAATTCCTCTCTGCTGAAACACTACCTGTTTCAGTGGGGTTACTGGAACAGTGAATACAACACTCTGCATATAAAGATGCTCAGGATTAATTTGTAGGCATAGAAAGAAAAAAAATTTAAAAATCTCATTTAAGTATAAATAAATAGTGAGCTCTTTAAATCCTTAACAATAAATTGATTGTACATGTAGAACATAGACTGGCTTTTTTCCAGCTCTGCAGAATCCTAATTAGTGGTGTTGGAACTGTGTATTTGTGTAAGTGATTAGACTGTTACAGTGATCCACACAGAGTTAAGAAACAGTGCAGATGATTACTGATTATGGAAATGTTTACAGGATCTAAATGAAGTGACCCACGAAGTTCCCTGGTATCCTCTTACCCCAGAACATTGCAAAACGTATCCCCACGGCAGCCAATGTCCCCCTTTGGCCGCCCAGAGGAACTGCTGCTCTTTCAATCTGCTTCTGACGCATTTCTGAAGGTTTTTTTAAGGTCTTTTTTAGGATTTGCTGTAATATCAAATTTTCTTACAATCATGACTGCTTCTATAAACACATTTTCCTGTTCCCTGAGCATTTTGCCTCGAACTTAAACTTCAGAGGTGGCCGAGGCAGAGGGTACACGACAGCCCTGAGAGCTGGGGGTGGGCACAGAAGTGCTGTGTGCTCTCCAGTTCCACCTCTCCTGCTGAAATCAGCACTGGGGACACGATCTCCATCTAACCCAGCACTCTCTTGACCTCTGTGGTGTGTGTTGGGGATGATCCACGGCCCAATGATCCATCCCCTTCCTTTGAAACTCCTGGGTTAAATCTCCCCACTGTATGAACACAACAGTTCAGGATCTTGGCAATTCTCTTCTGGCAGAAAACGGTTCAGCTGCTCAGGGTTCCTTGAAACAGAACTACACTTTGTTTTCTGTTTTACACTTTTTTTTGCAGAGTTTTACAGAAGTCAAAAAAAAATGCCATTAAGACCCAGCCTAGCTTTGAAGAGCTTGTTCACAGCTCTTAAGCAGCAACTGCCACATATTCTATGATGTGGCTGAATACAAAAAAAATAGGCTGAAGAGGAATTTGGAGTTTGACTCAAACCATCATCTAAATGAAGCCTCCACCAGAGTTTTGGTCACAGGGTTTTCAGTTCCGGAGTTTTCATTCTGGCCCATCTCCAGCAGGACCACGGATCTGGCAAAGATTTTTGGAATTAGCATAGCCAAGAGCCCAGTTACTAGTCTTTCAAACTATCAACTAACACCCAACCCCCCCAGACAGACCACACGGGGGGAAAAAAGAAAATAAGATCATCACATACTGATCTTCTTCAAAATTATGCTCATAACATCTGACAACTACATCTTCTCCTAAATAAAATAATATGCTTCAGAAGGTGGTATAACTTTGAAAATGAACACTACACTTTTTTTTTCCCTTTCTGCCTCGGAAGGGAAGCTTACTTGATGGATAAAAATTATTTATCCAAAAATCAAATTAATTAAAATTTAACCAGTATATGTACTGTTAACATGAAATCAAACTGCAGACTGGTGTATTGTGACTCTGGAAGGGAAGGGAGCCAATGTCTCACAGCCACAGAAACTCAGGTGATGACCAGGGAATCCAGTGGGATCCCTTCCATTGCCTGCTCCCTCCTGACAAGCTCCCATTGTAAAATCACATTATTAGAAATTGTCTGTTTTACAGAGTGGTTAAAAAAATTGAGAGAACACCAGCATAATTTTTTAGGGCTCACTTAAGCAGCCTCAGAATGTCGAGGGCTTTCCCTCCTCCCTCCGCCAGTAATTGCTATTTAAAGATCATTTGAATGACCTTCTAGTACATCTTAGCCATCTTTTTATTTACTTGTCTGGTAAAACCCAATCCTTCATCAGGCCAAATAGTCAAAGAGATGGAAAATTTAAACCTTTCCAGCTCCTGAAGGAAAGTTTCTCCCAACAGCTGTCTTGCTTTATGAAAGCATGAAGTCAGTACATCCAATCTCATGCCATCAATCACAGCACTTGACATTTCCTGCAAACTGTGTCCACAAGACAAACGGGGAAAGAGAACCTAAAAGGAACAACAAATTGCCAAAAAGCAGATGGAATTATGTGCTCTTGTTTATAGTTGGCTGTTCAAATGAGCCCAGTCTAAATGCCTTCCCCTTCAGAATTATAGCACTAAGCAGTCATTTGCATCACTGCTGAAAACACCTGACACTCGTATTAAGAAATATTGGGTTTAATTGCGGTCCATTAAAATGTGGAAATGTCTTCAATGTAGGATTAATGATTTAAGTGAACTGTCGGCTCTCAGAGTATTTTTAGGCCCTCCTCCTGCAGATGCAAACATCCTCTTGCTCCCCTCCCGCCCTGAACTTTTGCAAAAAAGGTCTGCCACATGTTTCTCATCTCCTGGCTTTAGGTAAGTAGCATTTAAACCGACTCTGAACATCTAGCATCTATGATTTGTGACTTTCAGAAGAGTGTTTGTGTACACAAAGGGATGTTAAATTGTTGTTTTGACTTTAATCTAAATAATTTTCATTTCCTCTTACGGTGAACATTTTCTCCACATACCAAAACAGGATTTTGGGGTTGTCAGTTCTTATATATGCACAGGAATGAAGTTACAGACTGGATGGAACTCCCTGACCGCTGGTACTCCCTTTCTGGATTTCCTTTCCACACACAGTTAACTTCTGTCCCAGACAAAACTTGCAGTTGGGTTTCAGTTGTGCTGGCATTCAGGTCTGCAGGCAGAGCTGACAACAGGAAATCACAGGAAAAAAATTATTCAGTGCATTTGATACTGGGAATGTAAATATAAGTGGTTTATTATCTGAAAATCTGCTTCTTGGGTGAAATCACCAGGACTTAAATTGCTAAACAATGGTTTGACATCCTGGAATAGTAACCACAGAGCTGCCAGCACCCAAGGAGGGAGGGTGGATTCAAACTCTTCACTGAACAGCCTTTTAACTCGAAATCCTTTCTGGAATTCACCCCAGCGAAAATCAGCAGCTCTGAAGTTGTCAGGTTCTGGCCTAGCACTGAGCACTGAAGTCCTGCTGGATCCAGTGACCATGGAATTATAACCATCCCTCTCCTACAACCATCCTGCTCTCCCATAACGAGATCATCCAACAGAGATTTGCAAGGCTCTGCTCTCTGGCTCACAACTTAGCAACTTGCTCATGGTTTAGCACAATAAATTGTGGAAGATGAAGGTGGCCCAACAATCCAAGAAGCCTGGAAATCGATACCTCCACGAACACACCCTTTGTCTGTGAGCCTGGAAAGCACCACTCGCTGCTGTGCCACTCACAGTGGGTTTCCAGATCCTGTATTTATTTATCATTGCCCTCTCTTTCCTTAATTCAGAACCACTCAGACATATAAATCTGGCTGGATCAGCTCTGGAGCTGGTGGATGTGAGTGTGGACAGTGTGTAAATACAGGTGCCCTGTCAGTAGCCTTCCAGATCAGTCAATCAAAACCAAAAACCACTCTAAAAGCTGAAATTATATTTACCAAGGAAATGAAAGAAAAATTAGACATAATGTTAAAGCACAGAAAAAAAATCGAACCCTTCAGTTTCATTATTTAGCAAATTGGTCCCGACCCTCATCTCTTTTGTGTCTCTGGGGGAAATTACAAGAAAGTCAGATGATGTCTGCAGTGTTGAAGGCCAAAAAAGTACAAAAATTGTACATGGAGCTTGGGGTTTGGAAAGCTTAAAACTGTGCCTTAAGAAATACAGATAATATTTGGTCACTTGTATACTTGTCGTTCAACTCTTACAGAAATTGTTGCTTTACATTGTGAGAAAACTACAAAAAAAAAAATTAATTATAGTGTCCTGTATATGTCAAAAAAGGTCCCATCATTTCCAGAAGATGTATTTCTTTATGTTCTTTTTCCAACCATTCCCACAGAGAGCCATAAAAAAATATCCTAAATCTCAAATATCTGTTATTTGAAAACAGATTTGGAATATCCTCAGTCTGCGCCTGTAGCCATCACTTATGACATTTCCTAGATCATTAGCACTGAATTATTAAAAATGCAGTTCCCAGACTAGGTTGGGCTGCATTTGGAGCACATCCAGTTCATCATTTTCAACACTGCTCTATATATACAAAACCTTTTAAAATCACAGCATCTTTTAAAATATTACACTTGAAGATTTAAAATATTTTTGTTTCATCTTTTTGGTGCAACTGTGTTTAGAAACAACTCATACCTGCAGAAAGGTAAGTTGCAATTAAATTTAAGGTTGGTTTAAAGCACTGCCATCCTTTTGGGAAACATGCCCATTCAACCTATTTTAGAATCATTGACTCTTTTCCTTCAAGTTGGTGGAATTATCACAATTTACTCCAATGCTGTTGAAAAAAGGAGAATTTCTGACCACATCTGGCCATGTTTTTCTCCCACTCATCTTTCCATGCTGACCACTGCTGACCATCCTCAAGATCAAAAGTATGAACTTCTCAGCAACCATTTCAGTGTTACCTGGGCATGACTGACACCAGTCTGAGGGTCCCAAAGAAAAGGCAGCACCTGGATTTCACTCCTCAGGTGTTGGGTATTTTCAGGTCCACCTTTTTCATCTCTCTGGCAGGGGATTATCTCCAATTTCCATCAGGAAGAACGATGCTCCACAAAACACCTCCAGTGGATGGAGGTTCAGAATCTCAGAATGTTCTGCTTTGGAAGGGACCCACAAGGATCATCAGATCCAACTCTGAAGTGAATGGGCCATACAGGGATTGAAGCACAACCTTGGCATTATTAGCACCATGCTCCAACCAACTGAGCTAATCTCAAGTTTAGCAGTCACTTGCTGAAACAGATGTGTGTTTTCCCAAAGGTCAGGTACCCAGAACAGGCAAAATCAAGATACAAAATAGTAGGATTTTTTTTTCTTTTTTTTTTTTTTTAGCTGGCAGCCTTCCCACACTGTCCCAACCCAAGAGTCTGAACCAAGCAAGAACACCCAGAGAATACTAAGGATTTGTAAAGTAGGATAAGAGGAGTTCAGGCAGGCAGACAGACCACACCTCCTGAACAGACAGGCAATAAATGGTCATCATTGTATTATTTTACAGCAGAGAAAGGAGTCCTACAGTCCTTTGTGACTCCTGTTGCCCCATTAACATGGACAGAAAGAGGGGAAGACCTCTACAAGACACTTGTGGAGCAAGCAGTGTCCACCTACCTCCACATTTTCAGCCAAAATCCAGGAGAGAATTAGGTGCCTCCAGGTCCATAGGCTTGGGATCAGACCTGCACACGGAAATGCCACTGAAATCCACTGGCAACCAGTGATTCCGTGTGAAGCACTAACGCCCCTCAGACCCGGGTCTCACGATCTGAGTCTCCATCTGCTGGTGAAGAGAACGACAACCCCAGACCAAGGGCTGTTGGCCCTTCCCTCCAAACAAGGCACCTTGTGTGTGGTTGTACTCCCTGAACACAACAAAGCACTTGTGTCCATCCTCAAACACAGGGCAGAGTGTGGTTCCTGCCAAATGAAGTTACTGCATGATCCGGGACAGCCTGAGGAATGGGTGGAACCAACAAAAAAATCCAAATTGTAATTTTTGTAAAATTCTTTTACAAAAACAATTGTAATTGTTTTTATCGACCTCTATCAAAAAGTTATAAATTCAATTAGGAAATAATTTGACAAGATGTTTCCTTAGTGTGCTGCTCCCCTCTATTCTTCTTCCTCCCAATGTGACCTGCCAGACATGAACCTTTCTAGAGGAGTCCTGTACTTGAAAGATCTCCAGTAGGATAGAAAGGTTATAAATCAGAGGAGTCAGAGAGGTCCATAGAGAGAGAACATGGCTTTTTAGAATTGTTGGTTAGATTTCCCCTATCCAACCTTATATCCACCAAAAAAAAAAAGAGTTAATTGAAAATATTAATTCTTAGATATGCCGGAATAAAACTGATTTGTGGATCCAAGGTTTTATGAGCTGATATAACAAAAAAGATACATTTTTTACATTTTTTACAATTTGTTATTGCTTTATGAAGCCCACAAACACAGATACTTGATTGCTCTCAGCTGATTTCATCTCTTTTGTAATACAGGTACCCTGCAAACCTGTGTCTTTATCCCACCAGTCTTTGCTACTGCATAATAAGAGCATGTAGAATCAGAAACAAAAAGAATCACAGGTGAGAGATAAACATTCATGAGAAGAATGATAAGGTGAACAAAATAAAAAATAATTATAGGAAAGAATACAAGACAAAGGCTGAAGCAACTTGCAAGCAATATTTCAAAGTTAGTAGCTGTAGGAAAGAAGAAATCTTAGAAAAAGTTCAAAAAGTGGATGTCACTGTCAGAGGAACATCCAGGTACAGGGAAAGAGCAATGAAAAGTCAGAACAGGCACCAGTGAATTAAGTCTTTCTGCTAACTACAAAAACCAGAGTGTAAGGTACTTAGAAAGGGAGTATTTTTGACAGGAATATTGGGGCTAATTAATGACATACTGTAATTAAACACCTTTTACAATCTGTGGACTTAATTCAACAAGACTGAGCTTTTCTGCCCAAAACTATTTGTATAAAACTGATTTAAATTTTGTTAGTCTCTGAAGCCCAAGCCTGCACACAGACTGCACTCAGAGTACATTCTGAGAACAGAAAAATCATGAGGGTAGAAATCTCATGAAGAACTAAAAGTGTTCACAACCCCTGCTGCAGACTTTTGCCTATGGATACAAAAGTGTGCTCTGCTCAAAAGACTAAAACTATTCCTACCAAGAAAAAAAAATGGATATTCAGAAGCCTTCCCTTTCAGCAAGCTCAGTCCTATCTCAGTAGTCCAGGTTTCAATAAAAGGCAGCTTTGACTCTTTTTTAAATAATTTAAGAACCTCTAGGCTGGGCTGTACCATGAAGAATGCAAGTCCTTTATGCAACATAACGTTTGCAACTTGAAGCGTGTAGACAGTATTGTACATAAAACCAGACCTTACATAAAATAGAAAACAATTTTTAAGAGAAAAAAACCCACCATTTGGGAATTCTATTTGAAGCCTACTCGTCACAGGAAAGAATTGCTGTCACTGTCACTCCTTCCAGGTCCTTCCTCTACTATGTGTATATAGATTTGCAACAGGTACCTACAGTTCGGGTCTGCAAATTTTCTATTACTTTTGTCTCCAAGGGCTTCAAGGAAGAAGGCAAAAGGAGATGTCAGGATATCTTGCAAAAAAATACTGCAGTTATATAATACTGCCTCACCTGCAATATTGGGGCACTTTGGGCACCACAGTGTGGGGAAGAGATGGAGCCACTGGAGAGTGTCCAAAGGAGGGAAGGAAGGTGGGGAAGGGCCTGGAGGGGAAGGTGTGAGGAGCAGCTTGAGGGCACTTGGGGTGATGAGGGGGAGAAGAGGAGCCTGAGGGGAGACCTCATTGCAGGGACAAGTCCCTGGGCAGGGGCAGAGGAGGGGCAGGGACTGAGCTCTGCTCTGGGGGACCAGGGCCAGGAGCCAGGGAATGGCTGGAGTTGTGTCAGGGCAGGGGGAGGTTGGAGCTCAGCACCAGGTGGTTCTTTGCCCACAGGGTGGGTGGGCACTGCCCAGGCTCCCCAGGGCAGTGGGCACAGCCCCAAGGCTGCCAGAGCTCCAGGAGGGCTGGGATGATCCTCTGGGCACAGGGGGGACTCTTGGGGATGGGGCTGTGCAGGGCCAGGGGTTGCACTGGATGGGCCTTGGGGGTCCCTTCCAGCTCAGCAGGTTCTGGGATTCTGTGAGGATCCACACGTGTGAAATGTAACAGCCTCAGTAGTGATGTATTTGAATGGCCTGTGGAAGGACTAGAGCTCTCCTCCATGCAAAAACCTCTCCAAATTAACTCCTATCCACTGCCTTCTGTGTGCTTATGGCCACTTTCTTTTTTCCTCCTCAAAAGCCAAATTAACTCTGAATCCCCTTTGCCTCACTGATGTGCAAACACATTTCCACATTAACCCCACAAGAAATGTGCTCCAGATTACCCCCTCAATATCTGAGTTCCACAGCTTTTACAGCCCCTCTGCTCTATGTGGATTAACAAACTATCAGAATTATTAGGCAGCAGCATTAAAGGGTAATTGCCTTCATTTCACAGAGTACAATTCTTTAGGCAATTATGCAAGCATAGGAAGCAATTGCTGATAACTATTTTTTCAGAAATAAGAGCCCAGGTTTTCTGAAACAGCTTCCAATGTAATTGCTGTGAAACCTGAAGAGCAAAACCAGCTACTCTGTAAATACACAGATTTTACAATTTAAATAAACGGTTATTTTTTCCTTATAAAATAAAGTGTTACCTGATGCCTGAAAGTTTCAGATGGCATGAAAATTAGGCTTCAATTGCACAGAGAAAGTAACTACTTTGTCCTGGTAATGGCTAAATGTAGTAATGATTTCTAAATTAAACTGTGCTGTAATTGCTGTACAGAGCTCTACAGAAGTGAGAGTATGGCAATATCAGGCTTATAAAGTTGGGTGACACATAGTCCACTGGGCTACTTAAGAAACTGCAGCTGCTATAAAAGGATCTCCAATCAATTACTTCTAATGTGCACCAGCATAAAGAATTTCAGAAACTGTTACCCAGGTTTCTGGCAATGACTTTGAGCTCTGTGGGGAGAGCTACTCCCACTCTTCTGTCCCACCTCCTCTTTTCCTGGACAACAGACAAGGTTCAGGTTCTCTGGGAAGTCCCTCCATTGACAATCCTGGAGGCAAGTAGGAAAATTTTTGTCACCTTGAACTGCCCACCATGTCACTGAGTCATACAATACATTCTTGTGCCACATACACATTAATCTGACGATTGTTGTGGCACTACAAACTCTTTATGGAAGCAACTATGTCAACACATGGTAGAAGGCAGAGCTGACCAACACAGAAGCAAACTCCCAGTCTCCCAGAGGCTGACACTGCAGGATTTAGTGTGCTAAATCAAGCCCTCAATTTGCCTGTAAAGTTACACTTGCTAGAATATCATCAGCAAATAAAGATAAGGGTGTGAACATGGCTGAAATGAACACAGGAAAATGAGATCTCCTATGGAAACAGTTCTGAAAGTGCCCCAACCCTGCACAGTGTCCGTGCCATCCATCCCACTTGATGTCCCTTTTTGTTTTCATCGGATACAACATCAAGTAAACCCTTCTCTTGGCAAACTGCTGCCTCAGCTGTCTCTGCATGTTGTTAATCTGAAGTGGAGCACTAACACAGAGCACAATACCTCCTTCCTAGTCATGCACACTCCAGTTCCAACCTCTAACCCACCAGAAGCCCCACACACCACCATGTGTGTGGTCCTGTGACAGTTCTCATCCTCATGGCCCCCTCCTTGGCCTGTCCATTGCCTTTGACCACCAGCATCTTCTGCCCCTCAGTTCTTTCTTGCTTGGGAATCCACCATTTATAATTTCCTGACCCACTCACACTCTCATTTCATGTGTTTCTCAAAGCACCACCTCATTCCACATTTTTACTACACTCCTGTGCCAGCATTTCTAAATCAACTTCCCATCCAACAGCTCTCCACCATCAGCATTTTTCTGGTAAGAACAAGTGCCGTCTCCCACATCTTACCCTTCTGCTTCCAGTTCACAGCCAGCAAGGGGATGACTGAACTGGTAATTTTTCACACTCTTCAGGTGACATTCTGAGTGCCTTCTCTGCATGTCTTTATTCAGCCTGTGGTGGTCAGTCAGCTCCTCTTCAAAGCCCAACTCCCTTTCCTTGCCATCGTTACCAACACGCTGCCCCCAGAACTGTGCAGCTTCCTCCTTCCCACCTCTCAGACTGACACCTCTCCTTATAACTATTTATAACTATCTCCTTCCATACCTCCAGGCTCTCTGCTCCTGCCCTTGCCTCTCCAATCTTACAGTTCTTCTGGTTTGCCTGGGAAATTTCTCCTGGTCGAGTTTATCACATCCACTCATCCAACAGCTCCATCCATCTTCCCACACAAGTCCCTTTTGTTATTTATCCATTTTCACAGTTCTGTGCCTTACACCACCATCCTTTTTGCCTGGATCACCCTTCCTTCTCTCTTTTTCCATTCCTGACATCACCAACACTGGAAGGTTCTTACGAGTTTTCTTTGCTCACATTCCCTCCAGCTTCATTTGCCCATTGTTTCTTTCTTGATATTGTTAACTTTATGAAATTGAGAACATTTCTAAACAAAACCAAGTACTGGTTTTAAAAACACAGTAGTGCTAAATATATTCATTTTTATTTTGAGCATGTTGAATAACTGGAAGAAAAGAATAAAAGGATATTAAAAATTTCACATAAGTAATCAAGCATTTTAAGAAAAAAAAGAGTGAGCTAGAAAATTATTTAGCTGGAGATGGTCTAGAAAACACTGCTACCATTTTTCAAAATTACAGTCAGAAGTTCTAATTTACTTAATGAAATACTTTTATTTAGCTTTACTTTATTAGAATAAGAACTTAGTCATTGCCTGGTTTTATTCATGAAGCCATTCCAGCAGAGCTTATGTTTAGATTGTCTGGCCTAATCAATGATAAAGTCTGTAATTAGATCAGAATGCTGTCATTCAAACATACTTAATTTGGAATATATTATAGATTTAAAAGCGTAAACAATGACAAGGAAATAGGGAGTTTAATACAGCAATTAGAGAGAGGGTTTCATTAAGGGTCAGCCCAGCATATGGATTCCATTTCACTGAAAATATCTGCCACAGCCACGCAGAAGCCACAAGAGTTATTGTGTTACCATGGAACAGGAGAGCATCTGATCTCCCAGTCCTTCAGGAGAAGGAGTGGGTGGAAATCCTGGCTCTCCAGAGTCAGTGGAAAGCTGTCCATTGGAGCCACTGCACACTGGAGGAAGGGAAAGGGGCATTTGAAGATGTAACATTATTTCAGAAGCAGCAGCTCATTCCTCCTGGATGAGGGATGCAGTTTGGTGCATCATTATTGCCTGGCTGTACAGCAGGAACACCAGGCAGAGGGGTCATTTTTACCAGGTAAACCACATTTGTCCTCCACTTACACTCCTGAGAAAGAACAAATGCTGTCCTTGAGCCACGTACCCTGTGTGCTGCCAGAACATTGGTCTGCCTGCTGTTAGAAGGGACCTCGTGATAGCACCTACCTGTCATTCCACCAGATTAAATGGAAAAGTCCCTCAAGAAAATGAGAGTTGGACTCAAGTTACACCCAGCTGTAATGGTCCCCTTGAACCTCAAGAAATGCATGATCTTAGGAAATTTTCAAAATTCCTCTTTGGAAGGATTGCCCACATGTCTGCAGGCACAACCTTTATCTTTTTTATTATTTAAATAAAATCCAGGAATACGGAAGTTGTAAAATGTTGTAAAGTGTGGCTTCTTTATAAATCTACTAATATCTCTTTAAAATGATACAGACCCCCCAAATCAATTTTTCTACACCGAAGCCACAACCTTTTCTAGACTTTGAAGCTGCCACCTCCTCAGAATTTGCCTTGCTATAGCTTTTTAAAATGGCAACTCCATACAAAGGAATTCTAAATCTGTTGCATGATAAATTGTAAGATTTCCAACAAGTGCCTTCTGAGACCAAGCTTTCCACGCCAAGACCACTGGTCCTGAGTCTAGTCCAGCCCTAGGCAGTGGTTTAAGGAGGCAAGCAGAGGGTGGCATTTATTCAGGAGATCCAGATAAACAAAATCTGACTGGACATTTGACATTAATTAAATCCCTCTATCTTTTCCTTGAAGAAGGATGTTTTTCTCAAGATTTGTAGACCGAGGCTTAGCAATTAATTTAAAAAAAGGTCCCGGGGCCACTTCACACTAGACTGCCTGTATTTGGCCCTGCTTGGCCCTGGTCCTGAAAAATGTTACCTGCAGAACAGAGATTTACCTGCACCCCAGTACACACAGCAAACCAGGACTGTGTCCTCTGCTCTGCTGAGCAGCTTCAAATCCTCCACACCCCATTTCCCTGGAGCCCCTCAATCCCCACACACGAGGAGCCTGACTGCTGGACTCTCTCTAGTACTAATATTGGGTTGGAAGAGCCCTTGAAATGCAGAGGTACTGGTGCATTATTTTGTGTTTCCAGGATGTTTTGGGATTAGTGGTAAAAAAAAAAATCTCAGAAACAAGCTGGAGCAACTGCTGTGTCTTAAAGCAGGATGGAAAAAGTTATTCTATTGATGCCAGCTCTGTTAGTCCACTAGCTAAATGATTAATGTTGATAATTCCTCTCCAGCAGACTCATTAAACCTGAACTTATTTTTCTTACAGGCCTTTGACATTTCCTACTTTCTTAATATCAGAGGTAATGACAGTGGCGTGATTATATACTTATTCCTTTCCACCTTCAAGCAGTTTTCTTTGGCAGGAGTTACTTTTTCAGCAGAAAACCTGCACACGAGTATTCATTCTTTCCCAAAAACTGTTACAGCTCCATTAGCAACACTAAATGCAGTGCCTTAGAGGAATGCACAACAACCCTTCAAAAAATTAAATAGTCAAGGTATTCAGAGCAGTACCACGAGAAAGATATTTTCTACAGAACTGCAATTTATAATGGGGGGAAGGAGGTGTCTTGTGCCCTCCCCCCACATTTCTTTTAGATCCTCTTGTCAAAAAATGTCCAAGTTAAACAAAGAAGAAATTACAGAATGAATCTGGAGCTTAGCCTTGAAGAATTAGGTTTCACTCTAATTGAGATCATACGCTGCATGTGCAGCTTTGGCACATAAGCCATATTAATCAGAAAGTCTTTAATCGTGGATAATTTCTCCTGTGTGTGCCAGATTGGGCATTCTGCTGCTGGCCCAGCTTCTAAGTCTGTTTAAGAGTCCACCTTTGACTTCATAAACACCCGCTTACAAAATTGGGGTCAACTTCCTCCTCTGAAGGTGTGTTACACTGGCACTAACAAAATGCCCTTAATGATTAAATTGCATCTGGTATGGAGACAAAGCTGTGCAGATTCCAAAGGAGGGGCTGTTTGGAGTGATCAGGATTTGTGTTGGAAGTGGCCCTCGCTCAGGCCCATCTCCCTGGGAAGTGCACAAGAGATGAAAACCAGGGAAGACGATCCATTAGCCACAGGATGAAATGTGAGGACTGACTGAGCATCATTTCATCTACTGTTATTAAACTACTGCTCAGATCCACGTCCAGAAAGAGTAAATAGGACACAAAAATGTTTCCTGCCATCAAGACTGAATGGGGAGGGTGAGTAACTAATGACATGCCAGTATTGACTGATCTTCATCCCTTTGCAGCAGGGAGGGAGGTGGAACTACTGAGCAGACAGTGAAAAGCCTCACAAACACAGAGGAAACCCTGTTCCTGCCAAACTGGAGTGTGAATTTAGAGCCACCATGACTTCAGTGGAGTCCACAGCATCATTCCAAAAGCTGGGCTATGTTTGCAGGGGATCCAAATTAACAGCACTCCTACTGGAAAATGTTATCACTCACATTGCTTGTACCTTTATTAGATTATTCCTATACTGAAAACATTAATATCCATAGTGCACTCACAGATCTGGAAAACTTAGCTTAGATTTGTCATAATGCACAAATAGCCACTCAGAATAAATGGATCCTTCTGTAAATTTCTGCACCTGTATGTTCAAAATGAGCTGTTGTCCCCAGTGTTCCATTTGATATTTAAGCTAGTCAACAGCATGACACCCATGAAAAAATAAAATTACTACTACAGAATTACTCTTGTTTGAGTTTTAAAGTAATAAAACAACTGCAGCATAATATATAAACCTCTAAAAAAATGAAAAGAAAAAATATTCAGGAGAGAACCCTCTTTACTCGAGCATACCACTCCCATGAAACATCTCACACGCTGCACTCCTGTCCATAATTTATTTTAGTGGTGACTGCTGGACTTTCCATTATAAAATTTCCAGCCTCATACATCCCTCCTCATTTCTACAACTTCTCATTAACTGCCTCCAGCCTGCTCCATGTTCTGTGTCTCTTCCCACTCCTCCACTTCTCAAAACCAAAATTTCGCCTCCTCTTTCTCTCTTTGCACATTATTATCCACTTTCCACATTTCATGTGAGAAGGCTGGTCTAAATTTTATCTCTCCACTTAATTAACTCAAGGAATTTTTCTGGTCTGTCAAAGTTTATACTTTCCTCCTTTGCCCAGAGATATTTTAATGGGCCTTCTCTCCACTCTCAAAATGGTTTTACTGCAGCTGGTTTCTGCTTCTGAAGGAGGGCCTGAAGTTCTGCAAATTGAAAAATCAGGAGCTGCAAGCTGCTCACACCAGGGCAGAAGTGAGAAAACTGAGAGTTTTAGCTCCCCAAGAGGCTGTTTGGGTGTTTTGGATGCCTTTCAGGAAAGGGATGATTCTCTGACTCTCTTGGGTGGTTTTTTTAATTCAATTTATTAGGTATAATTTTCAAGCTTTTAGCACAGGGGTAATTCTGTTCCTTGCCACGTTTGCTGTGCCTTTCTGCAGGAGACACAGACCAATGGTACATGCTTCTAAAAAACACACTCTTCGTAGTAAACAGCCAAACTTTGGGTGTGACAACTTCTGAAAACTTGTAAGTCCCATGAGGAGCAGCTGAGGGAGCTGGGGGGGCCCAGAGGTGACCTGGAATTCTCTCCAACTTCTTGATAGGAGCGTGGAGCCAGGTGGGGATCACACTCTGCTCCCAGGGAACAAGGGACAGGAGGAGAGGGAAGAGCCCCAAGATGCACCAGGGGAGGTTCAGGTTGGACAGGAGGAGGAATTTCTTCATGGAAAAGGGGTCAGGCCTTGGCAGGGGCTGCCCAGGGAGGGGTGCAGTGCCCATCCCTGCAGTGTCCCAGGAATGATGGATGTGGCACTCAGGGACAAGGTGGGGATGGGGCACAGCTGGGACTCCATGGGCTGGGAGGGCTTTTCCAACCTCAGTGATTCCATGCAAATATTTCTATGAACTCCAAATACAGTGTATTAATCGTACAAGCATTCCCAGCGATCACATCTCTCTTCCAATAATCCTTACTCCATTGATTTGGAGAAACGCAGGAAAATTCAACCCTCGTGAGCACCATGAGACATGAGGAGAATTAGGAGAAATCCTGCATACTAATGAGATTGTCATTAAACAAAACATTAAAGAAAAAAGAAAGAAAAGAAAGAGCTGTTAGGCCTCTGGAGGTGTCACTGTTTGCTGTCACACCATCACACACAGAGCAGAGGTGAGAGGTTAACAGAGATATTCAGTTATTCTTCAGAGCTAAGTAGGGACTCGAAATCAAAACTAAATTACCTGAGCTTGGTAAGTCCTGGCTTGTAGGCCAGTCATGGTGCCTGTCTGTACATAACTTCTTGGCTTGCAGAAAAGGTCAGGGAAAACCACTAAATGTAAAATCACAATTTAAGAGTTTTATCTGAATCACATCATGGTTTTAGGTGCAGAGAGATAATGAAGAAAATTAATAAATGGCAAGAAAACCAAAATAAAACCAAACCCAAAATAATAATAAAACCAAAATAATTGTATTTTGCTCTGTTCTCCCTAGAGCCAGGAAAGGAGATCCTCTTCACCTTTGACATTTTGAATGAATAATTCTTAAGATTGAATGAATTCAAGGAAGTCAGGCCATTGATCAGGTAGGGCTTTAACCAGTACCATCATAAAATAGCCTCTAGCCCCTGAAATCAGTTCAACTTAGTGCTTTAACAAAGGTCAGGCCTCATTAAAACAATTGAGAGGGGGGTAGGGAGACACCTGGATATGAAAGGATAACTCCTCTAACTCAGAAATGTTTTCTGGTACAATCTGACGTTATGATTGTTCAAATCTGTTTTGCATATTTACAAATTCAACATTTCTGTTGTTTTATTCACTTACAAGCTTTATACCTCATTTGTTCCATGACATTGTTTTAGCATGACACCTCTTATTAAAATCTATATAAAACGTATTTTATATTAAAATATTAAAAAGTAAAATAAAAGTGTTAAAAACTTTTCCAAACTGGGTAAACAATGACAAAGCTCAGTCCATAAATTATTAGCTATCTAGGGAAAAAGAAAAATATTCTTCTGGCATTGCACCAGCTAATGAAAGAATAAGAATCTGCAGACTGATGGTTAAGGAAATTGATAAATATTAAAAAAATAAAAATAAACTCCTTATTTTATTTTTTAACTGGAGTAATTGGAACCACAAAGAATGAAATTAAGGGCCACCTCACCAGATACAATCCATGGAAAATCTGTTCTTCATGTCTTCCTTCCAAACTAGCAATGCTTTTCCTTATCTGGGTGTCCAAGTCTAACAGGAAAAGGGTATAACACCTGATTTATGGTAAAACTGACTGGGTGTCAGCACAAGTTATCTCACTATTTCTTTTAGCAACACTTAGCAGAAATGAGAATGTAAACCTGCAAAGCAGAGCACACAAAGGATCAGCTTCAGAGTTGGGGCTCAGGGCTCATTCAGAGGGAAAATAGCTGCAGACAGCTGAGCTCCTCAGGGATTTCATCCACAGGGAGATAATGGGGCAAATCTTCCACTCCTTGAAGTCAGTGGAAGTTTTACCCCCAATTCCAGCAATTCCAAGGTATCACTGAGGGAATTAGGGAAGCCTTTGTCAATAGATGGAGCAAAACCATCTCCTCTGAAAGAATGTTCACTTCCCAGTGAGATAATGGCACCGTTCACCAGCAAGAATGACATGTTTAATCTGATGGATTGAGCATCCTTTAATCCTTCCAGCTCTCCATTAAACTGTTTATTCTCAATGTAAATTGTTCCAGCCATAAATTTACACGGGCTGAAGTGCCCATCATTCTGCTCCGTGCTCAGCCACGACCACAACCACAATCTTTGTCTTTTCTGACACACATCTACAGCTTTTCAAAGCTTGTATTGTCTAAACTCAAAGTCCTAAGGCGGGCCAACTCAAAGCTGCATTTTCCAGAAAGAGTATTCCGACATTTAGGAAATACAATCTGTGTGTAAAAGGCACGATTCTTAGATTGCAACCCAAATTGTGTTTTAGTCTCCAGATTGGAGGAATTTAGCCAAAAAATCTCTTCATAAATGTTTTGCATCACTCTGGGCCCCAAAATAGTGTTTGCTAGGGTTAGTCTGATCCTTGCCCAAATTATCTGGAGAGGATTTGCAATGCAGTCACCTTAATACCAGCATCAATTATAAGGTGAGAGAAAAAGCAAATGTGTTTCCTTAGCACAAACTCCTGGACAGTTTTCTGGACTGGGAATGGTTTTCTTGGCTTCTTCCATCCAACCTTCCTCAGGCCACAGTTAACCTTTTCATCTCTGCTGTACAGGGGTTTTTGTAGGCCCTGCAAAATATACACATGTTGTGTGGGGTGTGGGACACAGGGCAAAGATGAGCTACAGTAAATCTTCACAGCCTCCCAGTCTGGTGGAACTGCAGAGAAAGCAAAGAGCAGCTCATGGCTCAGCCTTTCTACTTCCAAATTTGACACCACTGTAGTAAATGGAGTGGGAAACAGTGATACTTTAATAACTCTTAGTAAAGCATTTGTAGAGCATATCATTAGTAGTTTGATTCCCAATTAGGGGACATCAACTACATCCATTGATATGAATTATCAATTCTCTTTCATGTACCTCATCCCATGATATGAGTATTCACAAAAGTAGGACAAAGAGATTGTGACTTTTATGAGTTAAAACCATGAATATTCTCTTTCTCCTTGAATTCTGACTAGCAATTCTCTTAGAAATAATATGAAATTATCTGTAGCAGGTTATCTAAAGGGAGGTGGCAGTAGAAGGCCATGTTTGCTGTGGTCCTGCAGATACAGACCTGCAGGAAGTTTCCAGGAGCTGTAGTTGAATGCAAAATTCCCATGACAAGTTAGGCATTGGAAAGTAAATTTAAGTGTAATTCAGTTTAAGTCTAATTTAAGTTTAATGTAATCCTAAGGTGAACTAAACAATGAGGATTTGCATACAGCAAGAAAAAAGGAAGGTTGGAAAAAAAAAGCATCGAGACAACAGAGTACCCTGATTTTCTAAGAATCTTGTTTAAGTACAAATTTAGCTGCTTGTAAAAACATACCATNCCTTCCTTCCCTCCTTTGGACACTCTCCAGTGGCTCCATCTCTTCCCCACACTGTGGTGCCCAAACTGTCCCCAGGACTCCAGGTGAGGCCACACCAACATAGAACAGATCAGGACAAATATCATCTGTAAGGTTATATTTTGCTACAGTAAATACTGCAAGTTTTACAGAAGATGTTGAAGAGAAGTTATTTTTGATAAAAACTTAATTGTAGTTCCATAACATAGTCCCTCAGATTTATATTCATGTGTATATGTTATTTTATAAAAACTCCCCAGGCAAAAATTAAAGCACAAACTCTGCCCATAAAGGACTTTCAAATACAGAGGAAATAGCCTTCCATGCACAGATAAATCTGGCCTGGCAAACACCTTCCTCTTGGAACTGAACAGTAAATTGGATCTGAGTCAACCCATCAGTTCCTCACCAAACATCCACTATTTTCCCTATCAATTCCCATGGACAAAACATGCAATCAGTATTAGATCTCAAATCTATATGGCTTGGGAAGAATCTTATTTATCAACAAAATTATTTAGGGGAAAACTGGGTTCTGAACCCCCATTTTTCTCTTTTAAACCACTGTTCCCTATTTAACAACCCTTTTTTGTTTCATGCTTAACATCATACTTACTACAAAGCTTCTTGTTTCTTATTTGTAAGATCTCTGCACCCACTGACACATTCTTGAAACAAATTATCTTCCTAAAATCAACTTTCTTCTTTTATTAGGACAAAATTTCTCTCTGTTGAGACACCAAGTTACCATATGTCTTTAGAAATGTTTCCTAAAAGGAAAATATAAATAAATGCCAGAGCAAGTAAAAGAGAATTATCACTTACTTTTAAAAGTGTAATTTAATTAATTTGAATTTGTTAAATACAATATGAAAACACATCTGGGCTTAGCTGCTACCAATAATTTCCAGTTGTCTAAGAGCCAGCAGAGGTGCCAGAGGGGTGGTTGTGTCCTGCTGGCCAGACTCCAACCTCCAAAATTTAAAGCAATGATCTGGTGCCACAGCGATTTAGAAACAACTGATGGGCCAGTCCTAACTGCTAGAAATAAGCAAAAACTTTAAAGGATATTAATCACACCTGTGGTAATCAGCTCCTCCTTCACTAAAGGCAGCATCACATTTCTGCTGGATTTGTTGGTGCACAGCAGATTTGTTCCAACTTTGGTTTTGAGAAAGTCCTGGGAGGGCAGGTGACACGTGATCCCACCAAAACTTCAACCTCCATGGCAGATGATGCCTCATTTACCATCAGCACTGCTCATATCAGGTCAACCCATTAAAAAATAAAATTAAATGAACTTGAACCAAAGAAAGTTTATGCTGAATCAATGCTTTGTGTCATGTACAAGGAAACAGGATCTGTTAGGAAACAGATCTGATCTAAAAGGTCTTTTCCAACCTTAATGATTCTATGGTTCCATGAAACTGAATAACTCCTTCTTACACATACAAACCACAGATTTTTTTTTTTTTTTCCACAATAAGTACCAACTAAAGCCTAAATCGATCAATTCCTGAATAAGGAAAACTCCTCTACTGAAGTTGGGACATTGGCTCTTCCACTGGATACAGGGGTCCAGCTCCATTGTACTGGGTGGTGCAAAATAAGAATTTTATACCAAATTTCCTCACATCCTCTACTACTCCACATCCCTGCCAGGAATTTTGGTCTGTGTTGTTGGGTAGATGTAAGCCAAACCAGGGTGTGAACAGCAAGGTGCATCCCCTCTTCACTGAGCTATAAACATGGATTTATAAGACACAGCAATGATGGACGTGCTAAATTGACCTCACATTTTGAGGCCAGTCTGGTACCTCCAGTCCTCTCTCACAGCTGCTGAGGGGCAGAAACAGCTTCTGGTTTGGCAGATCCAAAATCAGAGCAAGTTTCTCTATCAGCTGAAACACCCCATCTAAGTTGTAAGTCAATGCCTTACAACTCTGGCACACTGGGACTCTACCACAAACAGCGCAAACCACCACTGGCACCAGCTGGGACAGCAAATCCATCTCCAATCAACCACCCTGCACTCACCAGCCCTGGGGGGATTTAACAGACGTGTAGATGTGGCACTCAGGGACAGTTCAGTGGTGGCCTTGGCGGTGATTGATCTCAGAAGTCTTTTCCAACCTATTGGATTCCATGTTTCCAAACCACAGCTACAGACTGGATTTTTATGGCACAAATTCCAGCTCCAGCTCCTGGCAGAGCATGATGACAGAAGCTCCATGCAAGCCCTGGGTGGGAGAAAGCTCACATGTCCTTGTCCTGCTCCTTGTTTGCTCTTCTTTCCACATCCCACCCACCCAGGAGCTCGTTTGCCCAAATCCCAGTATCCTTTGGGGGATGCCTCTGGTTATCACCAAAATGTTGAGCACAGCAGCTACAGACTGTTCATCCCAGTGCCAGCTTCTGGAATTAAAGCCTGCTTTAGTCAGTCCAGTTTTTGGAAGAGTGGTCAAAGTTTTTAGCTCACCACTCATCAAAGGTAGAGGAGTATTTTGTTACGATTAAAATCAAAGCCATGCTTTGAGTCATGTGGGAATAGAGTTGTTACTCTTATTTTCAGCCCAAAATATTGTGATTCCAATCCTGGCAAAAAGTGAGGATTAGGAATTAAATTACCAAAGAATTGTGCTGTATCACTTTGTGGTGTGTCAGGATTAGTAACATGTCGTATTTTCTTCTTTTTATGAAATGTTTGGGAACAAGTTTTGCTACAGCATCAGAAATCACATCCTCCTTACTACTATTTATTGTTTCTGCTGAAGTGCAGTGTAGCAATCCAGTTAGAGGCCAATTTATTTTCCAGTCAAATTCCATTATTTGATAAAGATGTAACTTTTGCTTAATGAAGACTTGATTATTTTCTAGTGTTTTGAGTATGTCTTTTTAAAATGCACTGGTATATTATGCAAGGTCTTGGAAAGAAAACGTTTCTCTGAGACACAATTTTGCCAAAGCCTGTAATTTTCTATATCCCTTTTCCCTCAGTTCTCTTTCAAAAACCAGCAAAGATGTTTACATTTCAAATTTGATCTTCCTTTAGGATTTTTCCAACTCCACCTTTATTAACTCCTCAGTAAACACAGTGCATTTGTATCTATGAGATATTAACTGGCCTTTTTTATGGAATCACAGAATTTCAGAATGATTTGGGTGGGAACAGACCTTAAAGCCCATCTCATTCCAGCCCCCTGCCATGTGCAGGGACACCTCCCACTCATTTAAACACAAATATTTAACAACTGCACTGTATCTTAGCACCTAAAAATAAACCTCAAACCCAAAATTTTAGTCCTTATTTTTTAAGTCATCTCCTCATCATGGCTCTCTGGCAGCAGAGATATCCTGACCAATGTGGTGTATCTGCTTCTAACCAGCTCCAGCTTTCACATCCAGACCAAAGAAAAGCTTCTAAAAACACTTGATTTAAACAAATTTTCAAACTCAACAGGAATTACACATTTTTTCTTAAACACCTCTTAAGCAGTAAATGCAGAACAGATTAATTTAGGGAATTAGAATCCATTCAGAAACAGTGTCTGGGTTTCTATTTTATCAACAGCTAAGCAAGAGTTGACATCCAACACTGATCCTACAGGTTCTAGAACAGTCCAAAAAAAGGAATATACAGTCAATTTGGAAAACAATTTCCTATTCCGTTTTTTCCTCTCTCATACTGCATATTTTAACATCAAATTTACTGGTTTGTTTTTCTGATACTTACAATATTATAATAAATAACAATGTATAGTGTAGATACATATATTGTGTGTGTATAGTAAATACAGTAAATATATACTCTGCATAGTAATTCTATAGCAAAATTACCAATGGATTTCTACAACAAGCTGCATTTTTTTTTCTCTTTTAAGAACTTTTAAGGACACAAATTTGAAGCAACATCAGGCAGGAGGATGAGTAATGTAGAACTAGCAATAAAGATGGCAACAGCTGCTGAAATCCCCAGCAAAGATGACTTACAGACAACAGCAGGATGCTGGAAGAGAACCCCATTTGCTTTCCTATTTACTTATTTTCTACACATCCTGTTGACTCAGTTTTTCAGCCCAACCAATGCTCCTGCAGATGTGTAGGAAAGTTCCAGAGCACTTCCCTCATGGAAGTTCTGCCTTTGAGGAAACCCAAACCAGTGAATTTCAGTCAGACTTGCCAACCTTTGTCCAATCTGGGCACCAATCAAATGACAAACTGTGACTTCTCAAATCTTTTTTCCTCCACGATGTGAGATCCAAAAGTTAAGTCACTTTCTCCTAAATCTGGGACCCAAAGTGACAAAAGGTTGGAGTGTTCCACTGGACTCATACCTGTGTCAGGTACATCTTCCCACCAGATTTTGGCACATGGCTGTGCTGGGAAGGACCACCAGAATTATTATAAGGATTATCACAGTGAAATGAGATCTGCTCACAGATGTACAACCTTAACAGGGCACACTTCTGAGGCCTTGGAATATTGGCTTGGTTGGGAAATGCTTCCAAAAGTCAGGAGCTGATTCAAAACTCCTCCAGCCATTTTATGACTGGGACAGCAACATTCTCTTCTGGGTACAGCAGGAACCTCAGTGCAAGATTCCAGGCTGCAAACTGAGAATGTCCTGTGGTGGGTTGGTGCCACGTCTCTGCCTCTCCATTGCTGCCTGGGTGCACAGAAACCCCCCAGAGCAGTGATCCTGCTGGATTCCCACCCACCACTCCTAAAATCCCAGAACATCCTGAGCTGGAAGGGACCCACCAGGATCACTGACTCTTGGAAGCACAGAAGAGTTAAAACACCACAGGGAAGGAGTCAGAAGTTAAATAACACAAAACATCCCAAGGGAGTCCATAATTATGATATGGGAACACCATGATATTTACTGGGGCAGGGGAGCTCAGATCCAAAAGGTGAGTAGTTCAGTGGAAGGTCCTGCAGGCACACCAAAAAGTCCTACAAAAAGATCTTTTTCAGGTGTTTATTGGCTCTTCCCTGTGCATAACACCTCTGGTAAGTCTTCTCACCAAGGTAAAGCAGAGATGAACCAAGAATAAATCTGTATCTTGTAGAAGCTGGAGTCAATCAGCTCCTGACTGGCTGCCAGAGCATTCAAGAGCTCCATAAGTAGTTGAGGCCATTCACAGAAATGCTACTGGCCTTCACAGAATTAATTTGGGGGCACCCAGCTTTCTGTGTGCTTAGCTCAATTCAGCTAAATTGATTTAGCTGGTCCTCTTTCCCTGCAACGACACCTGCAATGACATACCCAGGAACCAAATTAAATTCTAAAGCAACACAAACTCCATTGAGTAAAGAAAATTTTATTTCAGATGCTTCCCAAATTTCAACAAAGCCATGTCCCATCTCCTCCTGAGCAGGGAACACTGCTGCACACTAAGTAAAGCTACACCAGAACATTGGGAATATTTCATCACCTGTTAATCCGACCAGATTGGTGTTAAAGCACCATGCTGATACAAAAACTTGACTCCTCTTGGTTTTCCCTGGGGTTTTTTGCTTTGGTTTTGTGTTGTGTGTGTGCAATCCAGAACAATCCCCCTGCTGTCTGTGGCAGCCTTTGCTGAAATGTTTGTATTTATTCCTGCTGAGGAATCTGCCATCCTTACACTGTAATGAAAAATTCAAATTTATTGGGGGAACTGTACATTTCATGCTTTGTTCTCTCTGAGTCCTGCTTGCAGAAATGACAAACTTTCATACTTCACCTGATATTTGATTAGAATGGTCCTATTTATTCTTAAAACAAATCTGAACAACATTCACTATCACTATGTTAAGTTGCTCCCTTAACTCCAGAAGAAGCTTCCTTCAGGATCTTAAAAATAAATATATCTCTCCCTCTTAAAATTTGCATTCCTAATCTTATTTTAATAGACCCATGGATCAGGTACATGGTCCTGAAGGCAGCAGTGCCTCCCAGGCACCCTCCTGCCTCCTGACTCAGAGCCTTTGGCTGGGATACAAGGGAATAAAAGACTCTGTGTATGTGTGGGGAACATAAATGTGATATTAATTATTAATTTTGACAAGTCTGAATACCTTAATAATGTATTATTTTAAGCTGCAAGCTTTTTAAAAAGCCATTGGGGCTGAAATGAGCTGACTTTGTGGCTTGGCCTCTCATTCCTCAGCATACAGAAAATGCACTGTGACAACAAAATGTGCTGTGACAGATTTTGGCCGGTGTGGTCTTGTTTTGTGTATTTAATAAAGGACTGATAAATACAATGTTTGAAGGAAAAAGGTTGAGATATATCAGCCACAAAACACTATGTGTCAACCAGCCTGTCAAGACCGAAAATTTGATTTAAATTAATACTTGAACAAACTGCCCCCAGGCTGGTTCCCTCCTACTTCAGCTCTCTTTAGTGGCATGTTACAGGTGCAGGTAACAACTTCTGTAATAAAACCAGATTATTTGTGCAGCAAGATTCACCATGAACTCATCCTACTCTATTCTACAAACTCGTTGAGGGGGGGAGTGTATCAGAGGTCTAGTTTGTATTTAAGAGTAACTTCCAGGGCTGTTTTACAATAAGAATTTCAGAAGTGCTCAAAGAAACTTCACTTTTGACACCACTCCCAACATCAATACCAAGCACAACTTTAAACCCCAGTGTAAACACTTGAAGTGCTTCCTCCCTATGGATCCCAGAGCATTTTACACCTGGTGATGAGACAAAACCTCACAACATTCCCACAATTATGTGTTACTACCTTTATCCAGCAGATTGCAGAAAAGAAGAATTCATGACTCTGAACACAAGAGAATTCTCCAAAGCTCCCTCTTGGCCTGGACAAACCATGGGCTTTATCTGAAAGGGGCAGGGAGCTGAAAGTCAAAAATGAAATAGAGCACTAGAGTAATTATGGACATATTTTAAAAGTGAATCTAAGCCTTTTTTTCCCCTATTATCTTCTATGACTACGGAAAGATTTGCATATTTGATTAATCATACTTGTCATATTGTAATTTCTAACGTGACCCCAGATGAAGGAGGAAGTTCCCTTATTTCTAAGGATTGTCCCACTACTGCCTGTTCTCTTTTACCCTGAATCTCATGGGTGTGGGGGATTTTCCTTAGTTATGTAAAAAATGGAGCTGAGGCTTTAGGTTTTAACCCTCAGTGGTACAGAGTGAACAGTAAGAGCACAGAGAAGCTTTTAAAAACACAACTTAAGAATCACAAGCAAAAGAATTATGATTTCACTAAGGTTCGTGATTCTTTTCAAGCCAATTTAATAATACCCAGGGGCTTGACTCTTGATTTTGAGCTGGGATTGACAGTTTTACAAGCAGTGGGAGATAACAATCTTATACAACAATCGTATAACAACCTTATACCAACTCTTGCCATTCAGAAATTCAATCCCTGACACATCAAGAGGTTTTATTGAACATGATATTTGACTAGAAATGAAGAGACACATTTTGGGCGTGAGGAAACAGGAGGGCAAACAAATTCTCTTCCTTCAGGTTGGTCAACAAACAAATGAAACCTGGGTTTCTCATCTCAGAAATCAGCAATTCTCATTACAACAAGCAGGGATTTTGTAATAAACTCAAACTTTCACTGAATTGCTTGGTGCCATGTCCCAAACTCAGGACTAAAGAACAACCTCAAAGACAATTGCCCTGTACCTTCACTTCTTCAATTCCTTGTTTTCTGGATGGTGGCTCTTCAATATTGGCAGCAACATTGTATTTTATTGAGAAAATAAAGACTCATTTCTTCTGCGTTAACAAGGAGCTTGAGAGAAAGGGTACAAGACTTTTAATATTAAAAAATATTTAATATTTACAATATTAAACCCAAATACTTTATTTACAGGGAGCTGCAGCCAACGGGTAACAACCTTTGCATTGAGCAGAGTTGAAAGAGAAAGGCCAAAAAAGAAAATTTACCAGATGTATCAGATGATCCACATATTTATACACCCAAAAGCCCACTTGAATTCCCAGATTTAGGAAGCAAACAGATCATAATTTTTAGATTGTTCAAATTATTCACTATTCGCTCCAACTTTGCAAATAGTTTGTTTCAAGTGAAAAATATGTGGAGTTCTCAGTCTAATTCTACAAGCTGCAGTCAAATGTCAAGGTGGTAAAAACACCACATCCACTAACCTGTGTGCACATGTAGATCCCATTTTCTGTGCCTAGGGACCCACCCTACTGAAAGAAAATAGTATGAAATGAAAAGAACAGATGATCCCAAGCTCTTAAGATATGCAAATACCATTTCTTCAAGAAAATAAAAATCTCTTTCCCAGTAGTTACAATAAACATTAACTCTTGAATTATCTGGAACAATAGGAAAAGCATCCAGTTGGGTACAATTAGCAGAATCTCTTATTATGGCATTTTTCATTAAGCCTAAATCACACATATTACCCACCTGTTGTTTAATAAAGCCAATTTAACTCTAAATGTCATCCTAAATCCCATAAAGGCAAAAAGCTCCATCAACTTCAACCAGCCATTGATGGCCCCAATTCTGTAAAATCCACCCCTAAAACTGACTCTGCCAAGCCCTTAAGCACGTGCAAAGTCCTTAGTCCTGCTGACATCCCAGAACTTGAGAGTGTGCTTTGAAAATGGGATCTTTGCCAAAGTAAAGACTGAGATTTAACAGGAACAAAGCAACCTAAAATTTAAGCAATTGCCTAAAAATAGCTGTTTCTTTTGTGAGGAACAGTATTGTTGGCTTCTTCCTGTGTGTTCAATTAATCAAAGAAATCCTTTTAAGCAAGGATTAAATTGTAGTTACTACCAAGAAACCTTAGCAATATATGCTATTTAAATGGATTTTGGACTAAATAAACTCTTGCCTCAGTTTTTTTTACACAATTAGGAACGCAAGGATGTATTTTCCAGACACATCTGAAAGGTGCATTGTGAAATAAATGTGTGTTCATCTCCCCCTGTATGATACAGCATTCTTCTGATGATTTTAGTCATGCTGGGGAAAACTGCTCACTCCATAAGGTCAGTGTGCTGCTAAAAAGACAGAGATTTTTATCCTTTAACTGTACTACTAAAAATCACAAGAGCCTGTGGTAGACATTTAATGCCTCATGAATTAGATTGAGTAATGCCCCATACATGAGGTAAAGTTACCCCAACTCACTTGTAGCTCTCAAAACTCTTAAGTATTTTCTCAGATGCCAAACAAATGTGTTATTTTACATATGTTATTATAATATACATGCATCCATAGATATATATTACATGCAGTCATGGCACAACCCCTCTGTGTCTAACTGGCTGGGCAGTGGAGATGCCACCTGGCTGATTTCCACATCCTGGCACTCACCTGGATGGTCCTAAATCCCAGCAACCAGTTCCCTCTGACTCCCTGATTTCAATGGGAATGGGAAGGAAGAAGCTTCTCTGCAGAGAAATACATGCAGAGTGGGGAAAGGCAGTGACACCAGGGAGGTTCTTACCACATGTTAGAAAAAAACTGTCCCTGAAAGAGTGGTCAGGCACTGCAATAAGTTGCCCAGGGAGGTGGTGGAGTCCCTGTCTCTGGAAGTGTTCAAGAGCCATTGGATGTGGCCCTGGGGACACGGTTTGGTGGTGAACGTGGTGCTCTGATGGCAGCAGGGCTGGGTGACCTTGGAGGTCTCTCCCAGCCTTGATGGTTCTGGGATTCTTTTTGGATAACTACAATTTTGTTCCATCACAATCCATCCCTTGGGCTTCACCTCCCTGCCTGGTGGCAATCAGCTCACTCGGAGCTGTTGTATTCCCAAACTCATCCCAGATAAAGCCATGAAGAGGTGGGATGCAGGTGGCACACACCCAGATACAGCACATCTCTTCCCACACAGGGGTTTCATTTTCCATTTCATTTTCATTTGTCAGCACAAAACCTCTTCTGGGAGCTGAGGTCTTCACTCATTCTTGAATTTCAAGAGGAGTTTATTAATGGTCTGGAAGCAGCTCTTCACCAAATTCCTGCATCATCTCATCTCTGATTTTCTAATGATGAGTTTTATGTTTTGAAGGATCTTGTTGTTGGCAAAGGCCAAATTTAACAGGGAAAATACCAAACAAATCTAAGAAGCTAAATTCATAAAGACAACAGTCCTAGCAAGTGACTTCTTCCTGAGCTCAGAAGAATGTGCAATTGTTACCACCAGAAAATTTACATGCTTAACAGAGACATTTGAAAGAGCAGGTGGAAAACTCCATCAAAGCAGATAAAAATCCAATAAAGCACCAAAGCTATTGACTGTTAATAGAAATTTCTTAAGAAATTATACCTATATACAATATAGGTAACACTTTTCAAAAAATATTTGATATGGATACTATTCCATATTGCACATAATAATGGCACACAAATCAAAATGAGCAGGCACACAGGAAAATAGAAAATTAGCTCCAGGATTAAGTAGAAAATACCACT
Source organism: Calyptomena viridis (assembly GCA_013390005.1). Classification (NCBI taxonomy): domain Eukaryota; kingdom Metazoa; phylum Chordata; class Aves; order Passeriformes; family Eurylaimidae; genus Calyptomena; species Calyptomena viridis. The sequence continues at coordinate 69,720 of WEIV01006102.1, read as the reverse complement.
TTAAAGGTGGTAAGTGCTAAGTAATAACCACACAAAAAGGAAAGTTAAGTACCTTATTTGATATTATCCTTGGGAAGAAGTCCTGGTAAGGAATAATTGTCTCTTCCACTGCCCTGTGGAACAAGTCTCTGCTCTATTTCCAAGGAACTTCTGAAATGCAACTTTCTGGAAGTGCCATTTCAGTTGGACATTCAGAGTGGAGAGCATAGAAAACTTGGAGGAGCCTGAGGGGAGACCTCATTGCAGGGACAAGTCCCTGGGCAGGGGCAGAGGAGGGGCAGGGACTGAGCTCTGCTCTGGGGGACCAGGGCCAGGAGCCAGGGAATGGCTGGAGTTGTGTCAGGGCAGGGGGAGGTTGGAGCTCAGCCCCAGGTGGTTCTTTGCCCACAGGGTGGGTGGGCACTGCCCAGGCTCCCCAGGGCAGTGGGCACAGCCCCAAGGCTGCCAGAGCTCCAGGAGGGCTGGGATGATCCTCTGGGCACAGGGGGGACTCTTGGGGATGGGGCTGTGCAGGGCCAGGGGTTGCACTGGGTGGTCCTTGTGGGTCCCTTCCAACTCAGCAGATTCTGGGATTTTGTGATCCTGTGATTCTGTGACATCAGAATGACACAGTAAAGCACATTGGCCAAGACCCTCGAGGAAGTTCAAGCCCCAAACATGGCCTTGGTGTTCTTGTTCTGCAGCCAAGCAGACAACTTCTCCCTCCAAGGCTGCAAATCCTGTATCTTTCATAAGTACTGGATTCAATTAAAAAGTACAATTTAACTATTAAAAGGCAGTTTCAGTTAAACACTAACTGCTTACATCACTAGTCCTAAGAGCTCGCTGTGGTTCCTGCTGCCAGAACTTCCAAATAAACTAAGCAAACTTGCTTATAATAGCAGGAAGAAATCAGACCTTTCCAAGCACTGAGACTCAGCCAAATGCATCCCAGAGTCTTGTGTTGCCATGAACCAGCCAACCACCATTTGAACTGTGGCTGGAGCTGGTTTCCACATTGCTTTGTTTATATTGACTGCATTTATGATGCCTCAGAAGTTGCCAGTAAAATATTTATTTAGCAGTTAAAACGTTCTGCAAATGATTTTGCTGTCCCAAAAGATAAATATTTCTCAGCATGCTGAAATGATACATTGATGTTTTTGTTAAGGAAATTGCATGTTGATAAAATTTTCTCAGATTACACTTTGTCGTTCCTTTGTATTTGAAGTGGCCACATTAATTTTTCGTGATATTTATTGTAATTGTAAATTGCACCAAGATTAGAAACATTAAACTTACCATAAAATGAAACACGTTTCAAGTATTTCCGAGTCATCTATTTAAGGGCTTGAGGACACTTTTGATCCTTCAGGTGGACTGGAGTGCTCTGAGCTTGCAGGACAAGGATCAAACACAAACCAGAATCCCATTTGAAACTCTTGGGAGCATTTTTCTTGGGTTTTTTTTTTCCCCCCTCTTTCTTTCCTTCTTTTCTAATACATTCATATCCAGCACCACTTTGGGGTGTCCCTGCACTGCAAAATTTCAGTCTGAATGTGAGGTTTGCAGCAGATTTGAAATTTATGCAGGCCATGAAATAAAAGTAAGTACAGCACTGCCATCCTTACTTATTCCTTCTTCTTCCTTTAAACTCCAAACAACACTCACATCCAGGATTTGAGCTGAGCTTACCAGTTTAGCAGTTTCCTAGACAAGGCCAGACACTGGAATGCTGTCTGTGCTCCAGATCACCCAAATTTCTGTGAAGCACTGTGGCCTTTGAGCCCCTCCAAAGCACGTGGAATAACTGAAGTAGAACTGTATTGCTGTGAAAAACTTCCCTACAGGATGCAAACACACCCTCAGTGCAGCAGCTTCTGCCACTGCTTTGCTGTTTAACAATCTCAGCCCCACTGGGCAGAATTCCAAACCCAGGTGTCCCCACGGGAACCCCCTGCAAGGTTGGATGTCCCCCTGTGCTCTGAGACACCTGGGTGCAAACCCTCTGGGTGCAAAACCTCATGCACTGGTTGCAAACCGAGTGCAGAAGGAGCACCTCCTCTGGTGACCTCACCTGCTCCTGCCTTACATTCCAGCCCCCAGGTTGGCTTGTCCCTCCAAATTTCTCCCTGCAATCACAGTATCCTTTGTTCACACCATAAACCACTGGTGCACGTGACTAAAAGAACTTCCACCCAGAGATGACCCCGGATTGAATCCTTCAGGTGCAAGGCTGGAATCATTCTGGGTTTAGCAGCTGAGTTAATCAGGCAAACTTTGATTTTTGGCCAATGCTGTATTAGGCATTAATAAAAAAAGATGTGGAGAGTAATAGAAACCCAGATGTCTTTCCTCTTGTACAAAGGAAGTTGGCTGTGGCTCTTCTGAGGGTCTGCAGTGCCGTGACTTTATTAAGCTGGGACAGGCTCAGTGCAAAACCAGCCTCCAAACAGCTTCACACCCCACAAGCTGAGCTTTACCAGCAGAATCAGCTCCCTTACATGGTGTATAAATACATTTATAGATGTAAATCTGAGAGTCTCAAATGCACAAACACATTCCTACCAAGCACAACTAAATATCCACGTACTGATAATAAAACACCCTTAGTTTGTCTCTCAGGTTGCTGAGGCAGTTCCACTGTTTCTAGTTTGATTTTTAGCTTCTGGTAAACACTCTTAAATAGAATTTAGGAATTAAATTAGTTTTCAATACAGTTGATGTTGTTCCATTACCACTGCTGTGTGTTTTGTAGGTGTGTGCATGAGTATTTCCTTATACATGGAGGGTATAAGGAAACTTGTAGGAAAAACGTGCACAATATACATGGAAGGAAATGTAGAACTGTCCCATGTATTATTTTTTAACTTCTATTTCTAAAGAATTTTGTTTGTTTTCCTACTTTGAAAATAAAACTACATTTATTTTGGATAAGCATGAAGATTTTCATGTTCAGATCTGGTGGGTAAAATCTCAACCTCATTACATCCCATGACAAACTGGATTCACTTCAAGGATGCTGCTACACTGCCTGACCAAAAAAAAAATCAGTGCTGTAGGTCTTCAAGTGTTGTTTTTATTAAAGAAAATACTTGGATTTCATAAACAAATATGAGACCATCTTCACTTCGTGAGCTTAAAAATTTGGGTAAGGTAATTTTAACTATTATTTTGGGATTTCCTTCTTTATTTTCATTTACATAGACGGATTTATTTGTTGGTATTTAGCTGTTTTCAAACATTCAGCTGTATCACCTGCAGTTTACCCCTTTGACTTTTTGGCTCACCAGTTTTCTTCCTTAAACTCTGATCCTGTTACTCCTTCTGAGAAAAATCAACACAAACGTGTTTGTGTATATATATATATATATAGGCTACTGCCAGATCCCCAAAGTCTATTTCCACCCAAAACAGTGCTGGACTGAACAGTCAACATGGAAAAAATTCTATTTTCCTAACATTTCCCATCTTTTTCATCAGCCTTTTATTGCATCATATTACCTAGGTTTAAAATGAAATTAAAATGAAATTAAATAAATTAAATAAAATAAAATAAGATACCACAACAAACTCCCAAAATATTTCAAACATTTGGAGGGAAAGCTTTTCACATTTACCTATTCAAGAAAATTTTTTTCCCTATTTTCTCCCTTTTGGTTGGTTTTCATGGAGGGTTTTGTGCCATTTGACTTTAAAGACCATCTCTGAATTCATTGGGAATCTTCAGGGAGACGATGAAACATTAGACATACAGGAAAGAGTTCCCATTCTTGCTGTTTTCAGTCCACTTTTTGAAACAATCAACAAACACTTTTCAATAATGAACCTTGACATCAATGAATGCCAACTCTTAACATGTACAGTTAATTAAAAGAAATCAAAATCAGCTTCACAAACAAACAAGGTTGCAACCACAACCTCTGAAGAGGCTTCTACCTTTCCCTCTGTCCAGCACAGCCCCAGTCAGCACGTGAACCATAACCCTGTGGAATAAAATATTCAGGGTTTCCTCTCCCACAAGAATCAAAGGAGAAATTCCTCTGGTTATCTGGAAGCCTGAGAGGGCCCTGAATCAACACCAACCAGGAGAGGGCAATTTGCTGACAAAACCTGGGATTATTCTCCCCCAAGGACTGGGTTTCGCTCCCAAAACACAGATGTTGGGGATTTAAGGTACCACAGATGGACATGGATGTACATCCAGAGAAAAGGTCTTGATAAAATATGTGGGAGAACACAAGAATGGGCCATGCCAGGGGCTTGTTGGAAAAGCACTGCATGTGCCCACATGGAATTCCAGAATAGTTTGGGTTGGAAGGGACCTTAAAGATCAGCTCGTTCCACTCCATGAGCAGGGGAGTCACTGATGCTCTTCAGTCAGAAATGAAACCCACCCCATCTCAGACCAAAGAGAGTGTGACCCTCAGCACAGCCCCACCAGCTGCAAGGAGGGCAGGAAAACAGGGAAATGATGGCAGAACTCCATAAAACAAAGATTTGCACAGGGAGAAAAGAAAGAAAGGAAAGAAGCCATTACCCTTGGGACAGCAGCCCACCTAATGCATTGAGGGAAATCCTCAGGTGCAAATGAACAAAGCAAGCAGGAAGCAGCTCCTCAGGCATTGCACAGACAGCAGAACTTGGTGCCAGGCAATCTGGTGTGGAGCAATGCCAGCTGGGCTGAAAATCCCAAATAAATGGAAGAAATGCCTGCTAGAGGCAAATTTACACATCCATTTGTGCCTCAGGAAACCCTTGAGCAGCAGGTGATGTAAAGTACGACTGCAAGACAGAGGAGCATCACTGTTTGCTCAGAGGAGAATCACTCCTTGCTTACCTCTCTTCATACCTTTCTGTAGGTGTTGTGGTGACCACTGTCAAATCTTGGTGTGGTTAAAGCTGAGACAGTTCTTGTAGTCTCAGGAAACTGAGCTTTCTGACTGTCATCCTTCTCTGAGGGTAAAGAATGTTCTGGACAGAGAAGTGTTGAGGGTGGAGGTGCCAAAACTTGGTTGTAATGACTGACATCGTTAGGGGTTGAAGTGAAGGGAGGATAATGTAAACCAAAATGTAAAATCTTTGGAATTGTCTCATTTATCTCCTAGTTGTTGAAGTGGTTCTTTGTAACAAGTCAAATTCTTAAGGGTTGCAGTGAAACAGAAACCAGAGGAATCTGAATATAGTGAATAAGGTTGTGCCAGACCCAGCTCAAGAACTTGGGCAGTGCAGGGAAAAATCCTGATTAGAAATGAACAGGATGAAACCTGTATTCATGTCATTCTGGAGCAACCATTATCTCCAACCCTCTTGTCTCTTTAAAATCAGTTCAAATAAGGATCCAGGATTAAGCACAATTCATTCCTGGGAGAAGAAGTTGTATCTCCCAGGTACAGCAGCTCTATTTATAAAATCTTCAACCCTGGAAATTACATTTTGCCTTGAAAAATTCACCTGCACTGAATGTAGGAACAGAATGTATATTGGGCAGAATTTGTGGACACTCAAGGACAGACTGACCATGAATTCTAATAATAAAAATATCATGAGGAAAAAGGCACCTGGAAAATGTGAGATACGTAAACTTAAGGTCAAAGAAGAGAATTCTGGTAGAGTGCACATATCCAAGCCTAAGAAAACACTGTGGGTTTTTTGATGTTAAAAGGGCAGAAAACTCAAATATGTGCCACAGACTTTGACCCAGTTTTGGGTGCTGCCAGTCCTGGGCTCTCTGATTATAAAGGTAGTTTTTTTCTTATCCAATCCAAACACAACTCTTTCAAATTCATATAGGAATTATAACTCCTCTGGAGTTTGTCTCATCTAAGAGAAGATCCTGAGGGACTGTGTAGAATTTAAAAAATTACTTACAAAGAAATAATTTTTCTTTATTTTTTTTCATATCCAGCCAAAAGGGTATGGTTACAGAAAAGGTCTGTCAGGATGTCTGCTGTTTTTATAAATCCCTCCATAAAAAAATGAACACAAGAGAACACAACAGGATGGCTGTACCCATCTGACATTGCAACAAAACCACCCTATGACTGGAACTCCTAAATACCAAAGAGTATAAATATACCCCCAAAATATGCCAGGACTGCTGTAGTAATGAGAGTTCAAGACAACAAAGAGGATTTTTTCTGTCTCCCTGTAGGTGTTTCTGAGCAGCATTTCCACGTGCATCCCTGTGGAGCACAACCCAACCACTGATGTGGTTTTACAGCCTGGAGGCTACAAGAGGTTCACAGCAGAGTTCCCTCTCCTGACCTCCAGGACAGCCTGCTTGTCATTCTGAAAATATCCTCTTCTGAGTAATAATGAAGCACTGCTTCAAAATCTAAAAAGTATATTGTCTGAATGATGAAAAAGGCTCTGCTGGAAGGATAAAGTGAACGGGTAGGAGGAAAGCACAGTCGCTTAAAATTGGGTATATGTAAAACAAGGAAGGAAGCAAATGTCTTTTATGTGTTTAGAGACCTGGAAAATAGAAAACATCACCCTTTTTTGGGAAGAGAAATTTGGGAGTCTGTAGAGCAGACAGGAGGAATGAGCTTCTGACCACACGAATGCCACAGACACGCTCGACAACACCACGGCTTTTGGTGTTGGACTTCCCTCTTACACTTCATCTCCAGCCTCTTTGGCCAAGCATCAGCATTCTGGGCACTCCAAAGCCTGGTGCAAGCACTCCAGCTACTCCACAATGCACATTCCTGGGTCTAGGATCTCCTGGATCCCTTGGGCCACGTTTGACTGTGGACGTGGTGGGAGCACAAAGCAATTCTGCCAATGCAGAGCAGGAATTACAACAGCAAGTCCTTCACTGAATTTTTTAAGCATCAGGATGACAGATCCTCATAGAAATCTGTGAGAGCTTTGCCATATATTTCCTGGTGCAATAAGGGTAAAAGAGCAGCAAAACTAACTGGAAATTATGTGTATCAAGATGCCAGGACTGTGTCTGAGCACAAGAACTCACAACACTGAGCACTTGTCTCATCAACCAAACCTGAGCAAACTTCAACCCTTTGAAACCAAATATCCTGAGTCCTGCTCACACTGAACCCATTTTCACACTGCAAATACAAAGTCTGTCTAAAATGATGTTTTCTAAACACCACTACAATTTCTTTATATTCCACCTAGAGGAAGAGCTTGACTTGCAGGACTGATCCCTGAGCAGTGAATCCTGAGCACACTCCTCCTTCAATCCTTGTGTACTTGAAGTACTTAGAAATTAAAGAGTTAAACTACACACTACTTCCTTTTCCCCCAGACCACTAATAAGTGTGTTTATCTAAAGCTTCTTGTGTTCTATATTTTTTTGGATGGTTTTGGTTTAGGATTTTTTTTCAAACTGCCTCTATTTTTTTTTTAAATTAATAAGAGTTCAACCCATTTGGCTTGGCTGCAATTTGCACACTGGTGAGTGTAAAGCACTGGCACCTACAAAGCCTCTGTTCCATACACACATGAATTACGTCTTAGCCAAAAAATTGCAAATATTCATTTAAATTCAGGAGCAAATTCAGCCGTATTTACAGCTGCTTCACAGTCACGTTCTGCAAATATTTGAACACTTGTACTTCACTAGTACAAATACTAGTGAATAAGGAATTTTAATTTCAAATAACCACTGAGCTTAGCACGTTATGCTCAGTTTTACACACATGGGCTGTACATGAACACTTGCCTGGTGAGACATGTCAGGAAACAAGCAGCACTCTGTGACTTCTAAAATTAACAGTACAAAATCTGAATAGGAAATATTTACACACTCATTAACATGGAAATTTCACAGCACACCACAGAATTAAAAAAAAACCAAACCCAACCAACAGGGCCCTTTAAACCTTACCTGTGGCAGCAATAAGCCTCAAAAGGCTTTCACAAAAAGGAGAAGAAGAAAACACACACAAATTATTCTTTCCTTGAAACATCTATTAAAAGTTATTTTGATTTAGACAAGATGTTATTCACTTCCATATTTCAGAAAATTTTATAATTAAGAGAGAATGTAATTTGAAAATATTTATTATTTATGTTAAATTCTTAACTACTCCTTTTAATCTTTAGTAAATACCTTAGAAAGTATTTCTAGCAGCAGTAACAGTGTAAGATCTCTCTAGGACCTTGTCAAGCAGCAGAGAAGGGAAAAGGCTGTTAGCTCAAACTGAGCAGCCAACTTCTCCCTTGGAGAGCTCACTGTGGTGAAAAAAAGTGCATTTTGGGAACACCTTCCTTGCCAGCTGAAGTCAGACCTGTGTTTGCTGAGATCTCCTGCCATATGTAGATTTTTTCTCAGAACACTTCCCTGTCACAATATTCATACTACAGAAATTAAGAGCTTAAGAGTTGAAGATAATCCACAATAACTCCATCTAATCCATATAAAATGGCTGTCATTTGTGTAAAATGGCCCAGCGTGGTGCCTGGGGCTCCCTCCTCCCGGGGGTTGTAATCCTGTGTCTCCAGACAGACGTCAGAGCTCCCGGGACACACAGATTTCTGGGTGAGTAACTCCTGCACATCTGCCTGTCCTCTGCTGGAATCTGTTTACCCTTGACTTGCTCTATCCTGGTGGGACATCGCTGAGGGCTGGGGATGTTATGAAACATCAGGCTGGAAACAATTGCCATCAATTAATGGGGGTTTGCATCATTTTTCACTGCGAGTCACGCCTGAGTAACTCCTGAGTATGAATGAACAAGGACGTCACACTTGAAGCATATCTGTGCTTGAACTCAAGCAGGAGAGCTCTTTAACACTAACTCAAGGGTTTCCTCCTAGGATAATATCCTCTGTTTAATATAATCCACTAAATCCAATATCTTTTCAGTGGATGACTGTACGCTGCCTAACGCTCTTTAAATTAACACTCTGAGTGGAAAATTGTTTCCAAAAAGTGGAATATTCTCATTACAGAAGACACAAATCACTTTTTTATTCATTTGCCTTGTGTACCATTTCAATTTTGGAAAGTTCCCACATTCCCATCCTAAAAAAAAAATACGTTTTAAAAATGCTCCGAGCTCGTTCTGCGGTTTGTTAATATAGGTGGAGTGTAAACAATGGATTTGAGGATCTTGCAGGGGAAGAGCCCATGTTGTACATAATCATGTTTTAATGGGCTCTGTTTGTAAACGATGAGTCCGTGCGTGACCGGGACTTTTTCCATCAACACGGAGCTGCCTGGACAAGAGGATGTATTTTTAATGCCTGCTATGAAAAGCGCTGCCTGTTGACACAACAGCCACCACCAACCTCATTAAAGGCAACCAGTCCTGTCCCCGAGCCTTCCTTCTGGCAGATTTCCTGCAGATTTCCTGGCAAAGCTCAGCCAAGCAGAGATAACAACACGGAGTGTTAGGGTGGTTAATGCAAACTTGTCCTGACCTTCATTTACACATCACTGGGCCAAATTTCAGGGAATAAGGAATTCAGCTTTTAGATTTTATCTACCATACAAGTCAACTGAATCAACCAGATTTAATGTGTCTGTAGTGACCTCAATCCAATGTTTTGGACAGAGACAAGCATCTAATAACAGAACTTCACATGCTAATTGAGGAATTTTAGAGCTTTTTGACTGATCTCGGTAGGTTATATTGATCTCTTCATTATATTTTGGACCAAAATAGTGAGAAAAAGTCCCAGGTAGATGTTAATTGTTTCTCCTCAAGTCCACTCCAGCTTCAGCTCAGCACCACACGTGGTGCTGGAGGTGGGATGCTGTATCAGCACCTGGGGGTGCAGCTGCTGCAGGGTCTCCCTGCATCCTCTCCATGCCCCACCAGAACCCCCTGCACGCCACATCCCTCGATATTCCTGCCCCATCCAGCCCACAGCCTCACACACACCTCCCCTCACACTCCTCCAGTACCCCTCCATCTTCCCCACATCCCCTCAAAACCCCCATATCTCACCTCCCACTCCTCCATCCTCCCTGTGTCCTCATCCAGCCTCCTAATCCATCATCTCCCCCCACACACAACCCTGCATCCTGATTCCACTCACATCCCCACCCCTCCACATATCCTTGCATCCTCTCACATCCCCCTGCATCTCCACTCTTCCATCCTCCCCATATCTCTACACACTCCTTAAACAGTCCCCTGAATCCTCCCACATCCCCTTCATCCCCCCATCAGATCTTCCACACTCCTCCAACCACTAAACATCCCCCCTGCACCCCCTGTGCACTTTGCCACCCTCCAGAGGGGAAAGTGCAGCATCAAGGCTGTGGTTCAAGGATTTTTTGGTGGGAAGTACCCACACAGCATTGTTCTAGGACCATTTTTTTTTCAGAAGGGCAGAGTAGATCTCTCCTTGCCTTGCAGGTGTGGTGCAGAGAATCAAGGCAAGGCCACTGCCCCCAGCAGCAGGACATCCCCTCACATCACCAGCCCAGTGTCCAGCCCTCTCCTGACGGAGCACTACCTCTGTATAAACACCCATGTCATTAATCTTCAAATGCCCTGGCTCTATGGAGCTATATTTAAATTGACATTGATGATAAAGCAGAACCTTTCTCATGTTTCTTTGAGATGCTTCATAAAAAGGGAATTTAGGATGTTTGAATTGGAAACTCACCTAAATGGATTTTTGTTAAGAAAGCCATCATAACATTTGCTGATTACCTGTGACCCCATCAGCAGTCAAATATGGGAAGAATCCACTTTTCCAGGATGTAATCTACACCCTACTACTTCTTTTATAGAGAAAACCTGCACTATTTCACCTATCCTGGTGTAATTAAAGTAGTGGAGTTTCCTAGCATGCACTCATTTTTGCCAGAATAAATGTGTTATGCCAATACAGCTTGCTTATACACAGAAAAGAAAATAAACATCAGGTGTATTAACTACAAGCATACTTTACTGGCCCCAGAATATACAGCACTGGCAAACGACCCTCAGAGTGGGGAAGCAGTTTTTCTGGCAGCTTTGGGGTGCTGCTGAGCAAGGTCTTTCCTACGGGCAGAACAGGGCTCTGAGGAGAAATTCCAGCACCGAACGAAGTCATTCAGATCTTCCCCAGGGCTTCTGTCAGACACCTCTGAGTGTCTGTGCTGACACAGCTCTGCTGCTGAAGTGCTGTGGACGTGGGTATTGCTCTTCACAGCCTGACAGCACCACACTGCTTCATCACAGCTGTAAAGGGGAATTAGAAAGTGAAACAATTATGCTGCACTAACCAAAATTATTCACCTGTGTGCAAGTGAGATCTGGTGTAATTTCCTTGTGGTCGCTCACCAGCCAGTAAAGTTTATTGATGCTGGTCGAGGTGAGCCCCAAAGCCCTGTTTTTAAACACACTGGGATACTATCAAATTATTTGGAAGGGCTGTCACTGATGGCTGGGGGCATTTGCCTTTGCTTTTCAAACAGTCGCAGAATCTCGGGATGGTTTGGGCTGGAAGGGACATTAAAGATCTTCTCATTCCACCCCTCGGCCTTGGGCAGGGACTACACATCCATTCGAGGGTACCTCCCTGGGACCCGTCTGCTCCCGGCTCCGCGCTGCTGTCCCTGGGCTGTGATGCCACGGCAGCCAGCCCAGCAGGCAGCCTGCCTGGAGGAGCTGCGAGAAATTACGGGAAATTAAACTTTAACAGAAAACAATACACAATATCGTTAAAAGATAAAATAATCCATATATGTGTGTGCATTTTACAAGAAAACAAAACAAAAACTAAACCCAAACCAATTAAAACTTCCCATTGGTCTCGTATATGGTCAGATAATTGTAACAGGCTTCTCCTGTGCCTGAGAGGACTCTGGGTTTCATTACATCGGTGAGGAGGCTGGAAGGCTCTTCAGTCCGGCTCCCTCCCTCTCGGGGCTGTAACCGGCTCCTTCCGAGGCCAAAGCTGGTCATTCCGTCGTTCCTAAATGGCTCCTGGGGAAGCGGCGGGAGCCGGTCAGTGCGGGTCACGGTGCCGGTTCATTCACGCCGTGCTCACACCCCGCACACGCTCCGTGCCCCCCGCTCGTCCCGGTCCCCGGCAGCGCGGAGCCTGCGCCCGTTCGGGGCCGGCGGGTCGTGTCCCAGCGGGTCTGTTCTGCCGGAGGGAAGCACCGAGGGGCACATGGCACCACAGCGCTGGAGAGCCCAGGGGGCTCCGGGCACCGAGTCAGCCCCGCGCCGGACGGGGCTCTCGGGCATCTGCCGGTGGGCGAGAGGAGGTTCCTCCGAGTCCCCTCGGAGCTTTTCCTGCTGTCGGACAATAAGAAAAAAAATTACTTTTGGATCTTGAGGGGAAGTGGAAAGAGAACGATGCAGAAGCCGAGGAGCGAGACCTCTCCGCGGGCGCTGCCCCGGGAGCCGGGGGGACTCGGTGTGGGGAGAGAGAGGAGATGAGCCCCGGGGACCCCCGGCAGGACCGGACCCGCTGTTCGGCCTCGGCTCGGCAGAAAACCAGCTTCTCAGAGCATCAACCTCTCCTGCTCTTCTCTCTCGTTATCTATGAGGAAAAAACAAAACAAAAAAATCAAAACAAACAACAAACCAACAAACAAAATCCAATAAAAAACTTACCCTATTTAATGCCTTCGCGGTCTGTGAAAAATTATCACTTTATGGTCTGCTAAAAAATAATCACTTCTCCGCCACTTACTGAAGTGTGAAAAGAAAACACTAGCATTTTACCGAGGGTGCGACAGCACCGACTAAGCCCGGTTATTCCAACCCTCTGTGTGACATCGATGACGGACACAGCTTGTTCTGTTAATCTGGGTTAAAGCGTCAGTGGATCTCCCTTTTAATTAATACCGGCTGCTGTTCTCTCGTGCACCGAAGTCACCAGAAACAACAGCCAGAGGTGACAATAAAGTGACAACGCCACACGCCCACCGTGCCCTGCCAGCACCAAAGAATCCTGCAGACCCCGTCTCTGTCAGCCCAGCCGCCGCCTTCCCTCTTCCCAGCGTTCGTCCTTATCCCCAGGTTAAATAAAAACTTTCCAACGAATTGTTGGTTAAATATCTAAATCATTCCAGTATAAGAATACGAGGTTGTTTCCTGTTTACCCAGCACTGGCCGTATCCTCCAGGGCTCATTCCGAGAGTTGATTAAATCTGGGGTGGAGGAAGCCCCCGTCACTTCCCCAGCAGGGCAGGACAGGGGGTACCCCTGGCCCTCCGCTCATCCCGGAGCCTCGCTGCAGTGGGGCCGGAGCCCTGGAGAGCGGAGAAACGAGGAAACTGGGAACGGCCGGGAGGAATTCAGCGCACATTCACCTCAGCTCCCGCCGACGACTCCGCCAGAGGCCACTCGGGGCTATTTTGAGTAAAGCCCGCCGGTGTTGTCCGCTGTGCTCTTCTCCTACAGGGCGCCGTCTTCGTGCCCATAGCAGGGGTTGAAGCGCTCCCGGGAGCCGGCGGCGGTGCGGGGCTGCGGTGCGGGACTGCGCCGGGACCCCGCAGCTTCCCCCGCCCCGGGGACAGGGCGTCCCGCACCGCCGCCCAGCCGGCCCTTGGAGCACTCCGGGGCCGGCCAGGGAGGCATCGACGAGCCCCGAGCCGCGGGCGCTAATTACCGCCGTTAATTGGGGGGCGCCCCCGCAGTCCGGGGCTGTCCCGCCGCTCCACTGCCCTCGCTCTCCTCCTCTCGCCGTTCCCTGCGGTGCTGCTGGTTTTCAGCAGAGTGGAGGTAATTACATGTCTTGAGTATCTATAGATGCTCTATAATTTGACATTCCAACGGAAAACGTGGAGCGGGGACTCGGAGAAAACAAGCAAAAGAAAGAAAGGCAAAAAAACCCCAACAACAAAACAGCAAAGAGCCGAGATCTCGTGCTACGTCGCAGCCGCTCATGAACACCATTTTTTAAAAGCGGCGCGGAAGCTAATTAATCTATTTGTTCGGCAATTAACGTATCTTTAAAATGCGAAAACATCCGATTTTGACTAAGGAAAGACTGAGGGTTTGGCGTCTCCCGGCCATGGGCAGCCGAGCCGTCCGGGAAAATGACGGGAGAATCTTTCCGGTGCCACCCTACTTTGTTCTCTCTGTCGATCTGCCTGGAGCCTGGATTTGAGTCTCTGATCTGCCTTCGCCGGGGAAAAAAAAAATTAACGCGTTTTTAAAAAGTAACCCCTAAGCATTACGTTACTCAGAGCAATAGTTCATAAAATACTTTATTGAAATAAAGTAAATATTCTTCGCATTAATAAAACTGATCATAAAATGCAGTTTTCGAATAACTAGGGGCACCACAGGGTTTTCGACAGCGAATAGATGTGGAAGGTGGGATCCAGTGTCCTCCTGGCCCCTCGGGCCGTCGCACAACACAGCGGCCTTGGCGCAGCGCTCCGCGGGCGCGGAGAAGGGCGGCGGAGCCGGGGGAGACGGGGATGCGGCCGGTCAAAGTGTCCAAATGTCCCGAGTCCGAAGGCGGCCGCAGCCACCGTCCGAGCTGCCCTCCATCCTCTTCCCCGGGTCCGGCGGGGACGTGCGGGGCCCC
>WEIV01006102.1:30513-48846 GCA_013390005.1 Calyptomena viridis | reverse complement strand
GCTCGGAGTCCTCGGGACAGCCCCGGTGCGGTGACCGGGGTCCCGCGGCCCGGAGGACCGAGGCAGCCCGAGGGCACGCGAGGGCCGCGCTGATGGTCGGGGTTGCCCTCCGAGGGGCCCAGGCTCGACGCTCTCAGCTCCGGGCTCCCTCCCGGCCTCGGTCAAATCGCTGTAAACATCTAAAAGGAGCTGATCGGGGAACAAAACTCAGCAGGAAGCGAAGCCTTTCCCTGGACTTTCAGAGACTTTACACGAACATTTTGCTCGGTACAACGGGATTCGTTTAATTCCCTTTAGCCCGTGTCTCTCACGACAGCCGATACCCACGAGCCGCCCCTGCTCGTTACTGACGCGTTTCGAGCCAGAGTCGTGTGCGGGAGCCCGAATGCTTCTATCGCCCCCCGAAAATGTCGAATTAGAGGGGGATCATTTCGGCGAAGCCCCGGCAGCCCGGCCGGCGAGGTCCCACGGCGTGGGAAGGGTTTTGGCTGGGCTCGGCCCCTGCCCACGGCGGGAGCGGCCCTGCACACCCGTGGTTTTCACGGGTGGTGTCGCATTGGCTCAGCCCAGCGGGCTCACGCAGAGGAACTCATCTCCAGGGGGAAGAACGGGAGCTCAGCCTCCTTATCCATGATTTTTGACAAAAAATAAAGGACCGTCGGCCCGTTTCCTCAGTGGCTGCGGCTGCCGTGGGGTCTGCGGAGGATGCGGGGGCTGTGCGGAGCCTCCGCAGGATTGCCCGGCCCCGCTCCGTAAGCAATAGCAGGACGGGACGGCCACGGGAGTCACCAGCGGGTGTCTTCGGTGAGCGCAGCCCACGCGGGGACGTGTCCCAGCATTCGGAGGCCGTCGGGGCCCGAGTGTCCGATCAGCTGCCCCCGACCTCGGGCTCCCCCCGCGCCGCCAGGCCCCAGCGCTTCTCGCGTGTCCTCGTTCGGCGACACGCGTGGGGGACCCGCAGCCAGCGCCGCCGCCAAGCAGCGAACAGACCCGGCAGCTTCGCGCCCGGCGGCAGATGCGCGGGGCCCGGCTGCAGGGACCCCCGGGAATTTGAATTAAATGGTGAGGAAGGGGAGGTTGGAAACGTTCAGGGAACTGTGGAGAACACGAAGCCTCTCTGCTGCTCCTGCCAGCGCTCTTCGAGTCCTGCTGCCGTTTCACTGTACTACTCATGCCTGCATGCGATAACAACGAATTAATTTGTGCTTTGTACTTCCACCGCCTTCCCACATAACCTGTTCCATACGGTTACTGCCACTTGTGCGGAGCGGTTTCGCGCGGATTTTTCTGGTTTCTCGACCTTTTTTTTTAGTTTAAAATTACGCTCCGTGAAAAACACTAACGGGCTGTTAGTGTTTTAGCTCTTAGCTAAACTAACGGGCTGTTAGCGCCGTTAGGTCCCCCGGTGCTCCCTGGTGTTGAGGGGTTGTCACTTATTCAGACACCACCTTGGCGTTTGGATCGCCAACGAGTTCGTGACACACGCCAAAGCGGTGGCTGTGACAGGGAGCCAGCGGTTCCCTCCCGGTGGGGCAGCAGCAGGGAAGGCAGCGCCGAGCCCATGGAGACGCTGCCGGGCCAAGGCGCCTCCATCCCTACCCCACCTTCCCTAATCCCTTTTGGGAATCTCTCTCGGGCTCCGTCCCTGTGCACACCTGCGCTCCGGGGAACCCCGACCGAGACCAACGGGGCCCCCAACATAGTGAAAAATCCCGAACCAAAACCCTCCCCGTTTCCTGACGTGGCTTTTCGTCAGCCCATCTTTAGTCCATCTGGTCCGTTTAGATCACAGGGTGTTTCCACGCCAAGGTGCTGATTTCTGACGGCCGAGACGAAAAAGGCCGTTGGAGTTATCATGATAAAACGAGAATAATTATAAGTAAAGTGAGAGGAATTTTGGTCACATTCGAGCGAGCAGAAAAATCCACATCGCATTGTTTAAACATCCTCACCTCCAAGACCAGCGCACTCATAAACAAATAATGCGCGTAAAAGAAACTACCCACACCCTCTTCGAGCTTTTTGTTTCCTTAAAATGAATCAAAATTCACGGATAATTGTAACTATTAACACTCCCATCCCCAATTCGGAGCAGGTTGGGAGCAGTGCGCTACAGAGTCGGTACCATTTCCTATCATACGGCATCATCTTCGATAATTTATTTTTTTCTTTTCCTAGTGATCCATTTGCTCATTAGAGCAGCCACAGCCGGGCAGGCACAGACCATCAGAGGATCCCATATCCACCTTGGGATCAGGCCTAAAGTCCCCGAGTTCATAAAAAAAATTATAATAAAAATAAACATTTCTGGAAACGCTCCTATCGAGAGATTTTGATGCTGCGCTGGAGCAAGAAAGGAAGAACTTCACCAGCCGGCCGCACTCACAATCAATAATCTAAAATCGTTGCAAAGCAAATCCTGTAGCGAAAAAGACATCAGTTTATTATCATTATTATTATTATTATTAGTTTTACAGGGCCTGAAAATTGTCTAATTTCCTGTGCTGTTACAGAGCACCTAAACTCTTCCTTTTATTTCGCATCGATCTGGGTGGTGGATTCACACAACAGCTTTTATAAACAGCATCATCTCAGAGTGGGAGTTCGGCAAAATGTGTGGGGGTTTAGGGAGCAGCCGCATGAACGAGCTGCAGGCCCCAAATTTCACGCACTTTTTCTCCCCAGTTGCTACAATGGAATCATCTTTCTCTGCAAAACTGCTCCTCGTTTACCAAGAAGATTTATGTTTGCTTTGCTGCTGTTGTTTTTGAGTTTTGTTTGTATAATTGTTTTGGTTTTTGTTGGGTTGTTTTGCTCGGTTTTTTCGTTGCACCAGGGGCAGATTTTATCTAACCGTTAGAAACAGACTATTTCTAGAGTTAGCGTTTTAAAAATAATTTTATACGAAGGTACGTCATTAGTTTCAGAAACTATCGGTGCATTTATCCCATTAGGAGGCTATTCTGAGCTTGGTTTTATACAAAAGCGGAGCGCCCTTTTAAAGGCTCCTTTACTTTCACGCTTGATGTCTTTCACTTTCTTGATGTCTCCATTTCGAGTGGGCAACTCAGTCAGGGATGACAGTTCCACCAGAGAAAATTTTCCTATGAAGAAGGAAACAAATTCACCCAGTGATTTCAAATTCTTCCCTGGGTGGAAACACTTTTCCTTCGCTGATTAATCCCCGATTTGACGGGAAGAAGAGTTTTGCTGAATTTTCGCACATCAGCAGTCCCTTCGTTAAATTCTCTCAGTTCTCCCGACTTTAACAACGAGGAAAATAGCGAAATTCAAACTCTTCGCTTCCCGGATCCCTCGGGAAATATCCCAACAGGGGAAATATTTTTATTGCAGGGGTCGCACGGAGCCCAGCGCTGCAGAGCCCCCCGGGCACCGCTCCCCGCGGGGTTCGGGACCCCCGGGGGCTCCCTGCGAGCTTAGTGAGGGTCTCACATCCAAGTGTCGGCTCTGCCAAGGACCGAGGGGTCCTCGGTGCCCGCTCCCATCCCGGTCTGTCGAGGAGCGACCGCTCCGCAGCGCTGCTTAGATTAACTAATAACTGGGGTTTGGGGTTTTTTTGTATCAAAGCTCTCAATGCATTTTAAACACAACTAACTCGTTGTTTTCCCCACATCACCTTTTTTTTCAACTCTAATAAAATGTTCCGGTCCTACCACCCCCAGCGACAGGGGGGACCCGGGCTGGGGGCTCTGGCTGCAGGACAGTGCGGGGACATCCCCCCGGCTCCGCAGCCCCGGCCCTTCCCACGGGTGTCCGAGGAGGGGAGTGAGACACAGCGACCTCCCCCTCACTCCCTCCTCAGGGCACTTAATATTCAGGAAATCCACAAAGTGGTACGAAGAGAGTGGAAAACGTGACATCACGGGCTAATTGGGAAGGAGCGTTAGGGCTGAGGGAATAGCTCAGCCCTGAGTAATGCGTTATGTTTAATGGCCGAGTAAAGCTTCAGCAGCACCATTTGAACACGTATCCCTCCAAAAATTATTTTCTGTGAACACCTGGCCTCGTCGGACAGTCTCACTCTGGAATTCTCTTGGAAAGTCCCGTTTAGAGGATGCGGTTTGTTCTTTATTTCCCTGCCACACGAGGTTCGTTGCCTGTCCTCCTCCCTGCTACACACACCGCAACATCTCCCACAGGCTGGGTGCCCCTCATTCCTTTACAAGCATTAGCAAGTCGTCCCTAAAACTATTATTGTGTGAATACACCCAATTTATCTCCATTAGAATAGGCCACAAAACCAGAAGCCCCTCATACGAGCCATCTCTGCCCTCCCCACAACCCCTGGGTACAACACACCCGAGTGCCACTGTCCTGTGCAACCCCTACACAAATATTTAAACATAACACCTTTTCCCTGGCGTCTTTTTATTTTTCAGAGCATCAAAACAGCACAACCAGTGAGCAAGACACACACGGTGAAAGCCCCTCTCTCCATTTTTCTTTTTATACATACGGGATTTAAAAATTGTATTTATTTTTATTTTTTAACTAGACCACAGACGAGGCATGCAATGCTTGGAAATACAAACCAGTAACCAGCCAAAAGCGTCCTTAAATCTCAGTCCAGGCAGCATTTCTTGCAACAGCCTCTCCTTTGTGAACTGATTCCTAGTCATTAAGAGATCTGTAGGTTCAGAGCTCCTTCACCAGCACTGCCAAAAGCGTGGCTGCCCTAAAACCAGTGTCCCATCTAAAATATAAGTGTAATTACACTTCCCTTGTTGACAGCATGTACAACCATCTTTCTCCAGGCGTTGGAAAACATTGGGATGGTGTGCACAGGGCTGGGACTCCAGTCAGTGCTCAGCACCAACCCCCCAGGCCACACCAAAACTGATCTGGTCACAAGTTCGTGGACGTGGAGCTGCACAGGTGACACTGCAGGTGACAAATGTTTGGCCCGTGGCAGTCAGGGTATTCATACAAGGGCGAGTTAAACGTCGGTGCATCGGTTCGTTAAAGAATTACATTCAATCCAAACCAGCACTTCTGGCTGCACCATTCACTCCTAAATACTGAGTTTCAGGCAGAAAACGAGGAATTGTCCTTATCACAGCTGAAATTCAACCACCCCCTGCATCTGTCCCGAAAGTAAGGATTCCTTAGTGCTGCCCCATTAGCCCCCGTGCTGTAAACGCTCGGGGTGTGCTGAGATTATTCACTGTCAGCTCACTGGAACGGGACTGTTTATGGTTCATAAAATTAAATTAATGACCACATCTGTGCAGAGCTGGGGCCTTCGGTTTTTAAAAGTGAAGAAACAGAATGAAATCTTTACACTCTTCAGTTTTATGGTTAGCCTCCAGTCAGTTTTGGTTCCTAGTTCTCAAGTGCTATGTCAGATCTGGACAATTTGGGTTTATAGATCAGCAGGGAGATGTTTAAATCATTAAACACAATAATGGCTAATTGAAACATTTTATTTGAAAAATAACAAGATGTTTTACACATATTAAAATCATATTAAAGCTGGCTTCCCAGTCCCTCACAAGCACTACTACAGCTAGTTAAACCCCCTAAGTTAGAAAGCCAATTACATAAAATAGCTCTCATTAAAGGCCAAACAATACATCACAATTAAGTGATGAAGGGCTCCTTTGGATTCATATGTGTATCTCATTTTAAAATATGGGTACAAAAACATTAAAGTGCCTCTACAACAGGGATTAGAAATGGAATCTCTCCTCATTCCTACAGAAATTAATGACCCTGGAACAGGAGAAATGGTTGCAGCTCGGCCTCACCAAAAGAAAATCACACTAAAAAAAAAAAATGTTCTAAAAATGAGCAACCCAGGGTCTGAAATCTTCTAAATAGCTCCTACTTTTAGAAGTTTACATTGCAGCCTGGTGCAGATATTTCACCTGACAGTTCCACTGATCTGCTCCAGATGAAACCACAGCAACATAGAATACGCTTCTTTTTAATAAAATTCTGCCATGCAAATTAGGATTTCTATACACTGCTTATGCCCCTAAGGGTCTTTACCTGTTTTAATCTCTGATTCATTGGCTGAGATTCAGTGGATTTTTAAAAACCTGTCACAACAACAGGAGTCTTGGTCACAAACCAAAAGATGAGGTTAAAATATTTAAGGGAGGTACCTGTGCCCAGTGTGAGGGACACAGGTGACAAGGCAGGGCTTGCTCTCCTCGTCCTCATCTGAGTGCAGGGCTCTGGCCCATGAAGAAACTCAGATGCCTGGGGCTGCTGTGCTGGATTTACTCCAACTGCAAACCAGGCTTGGTACTGACCCAGGTGACATTGGTGACAGTCGTGTCCCTGGTCCAGCGGGAGTGGGATCTGGGTTTAAGGGACCCTGATTTCCATGAGGGATGGCAGGAAGCCAGCAGTGCCAGGTCACAGGTGTACACGTGCTCATGGCATTGATTTCATCCCATTCCCTACTTCCTGACTTCCAGAAGTACCAGTGTCCCAGCCCAAATCCCCCCAGTGCTGGAAGACAATCTGTGCAGATCCTGCACATCCTCAGGCCAGGCTTTGCTGGGTGTATTCAGCTCTGAAGTCAACCCAGGCAGACATGGATAAAGATTGATTTTCTCACTGTTAACCTCAGGGGGAACTGGGGCAGGGGCTGCCCACTCCAGGCCCCCCTGCCTGCACTGCTGGTGTTGGGCACCAGGGAACACAGCACATCTCAGGGCTTTGCTAAGAACCTCAGAGTTCTAATGAACCTACAACCCTGAGGCAACAGATTTCCTCTCCTTTCAAAGCAATGACTAATGAGAGTTATAAGGCTCTCTAAAATTAGCTTTTGAAAGACCAATGTTCTTATAATCATAAACAAAATGTGACGGTCTCTGATATGGCCACAGAGATGATCAGAGGGCTGGAGCACTTCTCCTATGAGGAAAGACTGGGAGAATTGGGATTGTTCAGCCTGGAGAAGAGAAGCTTTGGGATGACCTAATTGTGGCCTTCCAGGACCTGAAGGGAGCCAACTAGAAACATGGAGAGAGACTGTTTAACAAGGGTCTGGAGTGACAGGTCAAGGGAGGTCTTAAACTGAAAGAGGGTAGGTTTAGATTAGATATTAAGAAGAAATTCTTCTCTCTGTGAGGGTGGTGAGACCCTGGCACAGGCTGCCCAGAGAAGTTGTGGCTGCCCCATCCCTGGAAGTGTCCAAGGCCAAGGGGTTTGAAGCAACCTGGTCTGGTGGGAGGTGTCCCTGCCCATGGCAGGGGGGGGAACTGGATGATCTTTAGGGTCCCTTCCAACCCAAACCATTCTGTGATTCTGTGATATCCAGTCTGACCTTGCAGACCTTT
The DNA here is from genome assembly GCA_013390005.1 of Calyptomena viridis. Classification (NCBI taxonomy): domain Eukaryota; kingdom Metazoa; phylum Chordata; class Aves; order Passeriformes; family Eurylaimidae; genus Calyptomena; species Calyptomena viridis. Next base: position 41,533 of record WEIV01006102.1, on the reverse strand, counting down.
CTCAGGTAGAACTTGGACCATGCTTTAGGTTTTTTATTTTCCTTCCACAGGCAGACTGGGATTCTCAGAAGGGTTTAAGGCCCCTGATGCTGCAGCAGGTATTTTTAATTCTATGTGGGAAACTCCTGCTCATACTGAAGTCACCAGAAGGAGATCTGCCATCCACTTCAGGCAGGATGAGACCTGAATTTCACATTGCCAACACTGCAATTCCTACATCTGATATGGCAAATTTCTATTTACTGTGCCCAGAACCACATTTCAAATCCATATATGGCCACGGCTGCTTAAGAAGTTTAAACAATTTCACTTTCAGTACATATATTATGACACTCACAAATTTTTGGACTCTAATATGACATTCCAAAACTCCACTGATAGGGATCTACTGAGCTCCAGATGGATTGATTTAACACGGCTCTGTGCTCATCCTGCTGGACTCAGAGGCTCTTCCCATCTTATGTCCTCAGCCTCTCTCCTGGCTCTTAGTGACCCACATCCCACATCCCCATCCCTCACCCGCATCCCTCACTCCCATCTCTCATCCCCAACTCGTACCTCCATCCCATATCCCCATCCCTCACACCCATCCCACATCCCCATCCCTCACACCCATCCCACATCCCCATCCCTGACCCCTATCCCACATCCCTCACNGGATCCCCCATCCCTCACTCCCACCCCATATCCCGGATCCCCCATCCCTCACTCCCACCCCATATCCCGGATCCCCCATCCCTCACTCCCACCCCATATCCCGGATCCCCCATCCCTCACTCCCACCCCATATCCCGGATCCCCCATCCCTCACTCCCACCCCATATCCCGGATCCCCCATCCCTCACTCCCACCCCATATCCCGGATCCCCCATCCCTCACTCCCACCCCATATCCCGGATCCCCCATCCCTCACTCCCACCCCATATCCCGGATCCCCCATCCCTCACTCCCACCCCATATCCCGGATCCCCCATCCCTCACTCCCACCCCATATCCCGGATCCCCCATCCCTCACTCCCACCCCATATCCCGGATCCCCCATCCCGGCTCTCCCCGATCCGCGGTGGCTCCCGCGGCGCGCGCGCCCTCTGGCGGCGGCGGGACAGACCGCACGTGACACACCGCCCCCTCCCCCCCCCAAAACCGGGACGTCCCCGAGTGTCTCAGGATACGGGTGTGTTGGGGCGTCCCTGCTCCCGGTGCCGCGGGCTCAGGGGCTGCTTGGGGGGTCTCAGTTCCCAGCACCTGCTCGCCCCAGCAGCCGGGGGGGTCACAGGGAGTGGGACATGAGTGGCACCCGTTTGGTGTTTTCATGTTAAATACAAGTGGAGAGCAACTCCTGAGCTTGCCATGAAAACATGCAGAAAAGGGAGGGGCAGGATGGAATATTAGTGCAGAGGGCAGGAGAAAGAGGGAATACTGAGGGGGAGCGTTGCCAGCAGGCAGAGGGAGGGGATCCTGCCGCTCCTCTCGGCCCTGGGGGTGCTGGAGCTGCAGTGCTGAGTCCAGTGCTGGACTCCTCGGGACAGGAGAGACGCGGAGCTCCTGGAGCGAGTTCAGTGAAGGGCTGTGGAGATGATGAGGAGGCTGGAGGTTTGGTGTGTAACTGGCAGCACCAACACACTGCACACCCAACAGTTCTCTCTGACGACCCGCTATAGGTCCTGAGTGAACACACGAAGTTGGGTCGGGTCAGGTTTAGGTTGGGTATTAGGAAAAAGTTCTTCTTTGCCCACAGGGTGGGTGGGCACTGCCCAGGCTCCCCAGGGCAGTGGGCACAGCCCCAAGGCTGCCAGAGCTCCAGGAGGGCTGGGATGATCCTCTCAGGAACAGGGTGGGATTGTTGGGGTGTCTGTGCAGGGCCAGGAGCTTCATGATCCTTGTGGGTCCCTTCCAGCTCAGGGTATCCTGTGGTTTTGTGCCGTTTGCTGCTGTGGTTCATTGTGTGGTACCTGCACACCCTGCTCAGCTCACAGACCTCGGGAGCTCCAGGGCTGAGAGCTCCTGTTTCAGCCACACAGAGAACAGGACACAGAGAACACGGGAGCATCTCCCCAGACCCACAGCAGACCCTGTTCCTGCTTCTCTTGCTGACATGAGACCCACACATCCCCTCACCACTGAGAAGCTCCAGACACCATTACCACAGCATTCCCTTTCCAATTCCATGGGGTATGAGTAACTTTGGTCCTCCTAACTCCTGCTGACACCTTCTGTCTCAGCAGACTCCCTTGTCCAACAGGCATTCCAGGGAGAGAACATTTTTAACTGACAGCAGTTTTTAAAGTGTTTTGTTATTCTGGAGCTCCTGGATGAACGTCCCTTCTCCTAAATGTATTCATATACTGCTGTTTGATTTGATCACAAGGGAGGAAGCTGGTCAGTCACTGCTGAGAATGTGCCCAGCGATTCCAAAAGCTCTCCCACCTCATCCCATTGCCTTCCAGAACACACTTAGAGCTGTAGGTAAAGAGCAGAGATACAAACCCCTCTTTTAAAGGTTTGTTTGCCACCCCACCTGTGGAAGAGCAACAGCTCAGCTGTGACAGAGAGGTTCCCTTTTCAACACCTTGCAGCAACAGAACATCAAGAGCACGTGCAGGGAGCTGCTCTCAGTGAGCTCCTCAGCAAACCAAACACAGGAGGGATCAACACCTGAGTCATTCAACAGCCCTTTCTGGATGTTTTAAACTCTATCCAAATTTCCCTGTCTCCCTTCAGCACTCTTGCTGCTGGTGCCCTGCTGAGGGATCCGACCAGTAACTCACGAGTGGAAACTCAGGATTAGCTTTTCCCTCTGGAGGACTCTTGAATGGCAGCTTTGAGTCTTCCCTGATAGCAATCCTCTAAAACTCAGGGAAGAGCCTTTGGGTTTGACATTTTTATAAACATCGACCTTTTTATCCTCAGTGTTTGTTGTTTGAGGAAATCCCTTCTAGTTCTTTGCATGTATAACATGTAAAACAATTGAATTAATACCATATGAGGGTAGAGGGGTGAAGAATCACGTTTATAGCCAAAATAGTTCAGCAAAATTGTACAGCTGAGGTTTAAGACTGCCTGTAGTGACTTTGTATTTTGTTTAAACATTGGTGTTAATACTTCATATAGATTATGTGCAGCACAGATTACAACAGTATGTGCTCTGTGCTGTATAATTTATGAACTATTAAACTTAATTCTTATGTTTTGAGGTTGTGAGTTATAACTAAACAGAATCTAAACTGCCAGCAAATGAAAGGTTTTTTAGATGTTTTTTTTTTATTAAATTATTTTGTGGGGCCAGAGGCAGACAGACCCAAAGCCAAATACTTGCACACTCACCCTCAGCACACTGAGAACTCAGGCTTTTGTAAATTTAAATATCTTTGATGTTCTGCACATGTATGAGCTCCACTGGTGAAGTTCCAAAACACAGGTCATGAGGCTCTTTTGTGCTGTACATGAGAGGAGAACCCCAGCAACTGAGGAAGAGGAGCCACACTTCTGCTCCCTCTGAACTACAGGGGTGCTGGAGGAGTGGGCAATGTTTGTATGACACCAAGTAGTGTCAGTCCACAAAATCCACAGGTAGCACAGTCTAAAGTGTCCTGAAAAATGAAGTGGAAGCTTCTTGACTGTTTCTGTGTTGCTCAATGAGCCACCAGTGTATTTGTGGAGAGCAGGGAGCCCAAGGCAGGCCCAGGATAATGCTCCCCCTGCTCCTCCTGGGTGTGACACTGCTGCTGTACCTAAGCAGGGCCTGCAAAGCCCCTTGGCAGTGTCTGTGTGGGAGCCAACACCAGCACAGCCAGCTGGGAAGAATAGAAAATAAATATATTTATTTATTTTAGATGCCAAGAGTTAGGGGAGGGAAGAATCACAGAATCATTAAGGTTGGAAAAAGCCCTCTGAGTCCATCTGTTCACCCAGCACTGCCAAGGCCACCATTAAACCAGGTCCCCAAGTGCCACAGCTACAGTTTTTGAACACTCCCACCACCACTGCCTTGGGCAGCCCCTTCCAATGCCAGATCATCCTTTCAGTGAAGAAACTTTTCCTAATATCCAACCTGGCCCTCCTCTGGTGCAACTTGAGGGCATTTTGCCTGGTCCTATTGCTCAGAACTTTGGAGAAGGGACTGCCACCCACCCAGTACCACCCTCTTTCAGGCAGTTGCAGGAAGTGATAAGGTCCCTCCTGACCCTCCTTTGGTCCCTCCCAGTTCCCTCAGCCACTCCACATCAAACTGGTGCTCCAGGGATCTCTTAAGAAAGATTCATGTACTAATACTGGTTTTCCTTGGTTCCTTATGTAGTCAATGGAGATTCTCACATGCAACCTGTAGCTCAAATAAACTGCCCTCCTATGACTTAAACACTGCTTTTGTGAGTACTGGGTTCTCTTCCCTCGTGGCTACAGCCTTTTGTGACAAGCAGGTCCTAGTCAGAGATGCCGTGGTAAAATTTGGTTTAGAAACAGACTTTTCCCCTAATCTCAGTTCTCATCTGTAAATACCACCTGATCCTACACTGCCCCAAAGCTTTGCAGGGAAACATCTTCAATTATTTTAGTTTAGGGCCAGTACAAACCAGAACCTTTCTGTCAGTCACTGCTTTGCCCAGAGTGCCAGGAAGAGCTGGCAGAGTGTCCCCACGGATTTTCCAATGGCACTGGAAAACCACCAGGTTTGACTTGGGCTCTCAAAGAATGAGTGACAGTCTCACTCTCACTCCCATGGCTGGAGTTTACATAGGAGCATTTCAGTAAACAGCTTTATGGGGGAAGGAGGAGGAATCCAAATAAAGAGTAAAGCTGGAAGTCCTGAAGAGCTGACAGGGGAGGCTACTGTGTGCTGGCAAGGGGGTGAACACCTCCTGCACCTGCAGGAGCTCCTGAGGCAGCCAGCCCCTGCCCTTCTTCAGAGCTCCCACAACCATTGTCAGGGCTCAGGAAACCCACCAAGTCCTGGCCAGATCATCACATCCCTTATGGACACCCAGCATCTGGGGCTCTATCCAGCAGCTGAATCACCAGAAGGGCTTTTACAAATGATACTTTTCAATAAATTCTATTTTACTCTGACACATTTTACCGTTTGCAAGGTTTACTTGGGAGATGAAGCAAAAGTCAATCACATTGACTGAGAGCTCAGGAAAATGGATGGGTTTCTCTCCCCTCCAGCTGGGCTCTCCTTGCATGGCAGCAGCCACACCACATCCCCTGGGAAGGACACAGGATACAGCAGGAAGGCACATTTGAGCCATCAGCCTGACACTTCTTTATTACAGCATATTTATTTTTTATCATGTGCTTTGACAGCAGTCTCATAAAGTGTTATACTCCTTCTGTAAGGTCAAAGTCTTGTGACCTTCCGTGATTTTACAGAGAAGGAACATAATTTTCGAGGGCATGTTTATTATTTCTGTAAACAGTCTGTTTTTCATGCCAAGAGAACAGTTTTTCTGTATGTGCTTAGATGACAGCTCAATTTTACTGGCTCACTTTCCTAACCAAGTCTTGCCTGCCAACTGTTTTTGATCATACTCTGGCAAACAAAACAATATTAATAGGAGAGCTGAGCAAATAATCACCAGAAAACTGCTGCTTTTTTTTAAGTCTCTTTATTGCTTCCATAATATCCCCAAATCAAAAGCAGTTTCCTCGAGTTCAATTACAATTTAAAAGCCCACTCTTTTTTTATTAAAAACAAAATTACTCTGTGGGATCAGAAAAGTCACTTCCAAAACAGTTAGTTGTGGCTAAGTGGGTCCATCACACTGTGTTGCTTATGTGCCCAAAGAACCAAGTGTCCAGACCACTGCACATGCCTGTCAGGCCAAGCTCTGGACAGACAGCTTCCACATGTGTTTTCCCTGGCACAGATGTTCAGGGGAGGTAGACAAGACCACAGCTAAACCAAACTTGCTTTCAAACCTGAACACTCCACTTTTGGAATATTTACTGATTTCTGACAAATCATTGAATCCCAGAAAGGTTTGGGCTGGAAGGGACCTTAAAGCTCACCTTGTTCCAACCCCTGCCATGGGCAGGGACACCTCCCACTATCCCAGGTGCACTGAAGTAACTCCCTGTCCCTTCCCATGGTGAGGATGTGTCCCAAGCACACCTGAGTGTCCTGCAGTCACACAGATCTGAGGTTCTGTGGATGCTCCAAGACTCTTCTCTGTCCACAAAAACTCCTGCAGATGCTGAGAGCTCAGAGCAAACTGACTCCTCACCTAAAGGTTTTCAATGGTTTTTTTAGTAGCACTTTTTTAAAGTACAGCCACTCAAAGCCAAAGACATTTAGCTCTTTCCCTGTTAGTTTACCTGTGCTGTTGTAAATTGGGGGGTGATTATTAGCTCTTAATTATAAAAAAATGCTTCAATAACAAGTGTGGGGAAGGGAAACTGCAGAAACATCTACCTGCTGTAATAACAAAATCAAAATCCTTCCCTCTTGCCCTACCTTTATGCCAAGAAAGGCAGAATTATGGTATGTGCATTGGACTGTCACTTGTAGAACCTTCTGGAAGCCTTGTAGCTGAACAGACAGCAAGTGTTCCAACAGCACAACAGTCCTGGTGGCCCTGAGGTACCACATGCCAGGTTCTCCTCCTGTTCCTGCACAAGCAACAGTGTAAGAGGGATGAAGGCTGTGACTCTCCACCCCCTCCACAAACACTGTTTTTAATTCTGGGCATGGGTTTAGTCAGGGGTTTGGAGGAGACAATGAAAATCCCACCCAAACACAGCCAGCTGGAACCACCCTGCTGCTCAGACCTGTGCTGCACCTCCAGCAAGAGCTGTCCCTTCCCTCTGGATATCCAGCTGCAGCTGTGCCAACAAACTCCTCCAAGCCCCTGCACTTCTCTTTGTGAAAGCCTGACTCACTTGGTGGGTTTTCTTCAGCACCTTAATGGTCAGAACCCCCCAGACTTCACTTCTGCAGCTCAGTCTCCCTGATCTCCTTCCTAAACCAACTTGTGCCAGGTGCTTTGGCAGCCAGAAGATTCACAGGGCCCCGCTCTGCTCCTTGGTCATTCCAGATGTTTGGTTAAAAAGTAATTCACATTTCTTTGTCCTTGTTCTTTCTTTCCTAACAAACAAAAACCCCCCAAGAAATAAACCCCACTGCTTCAATCTCCCCCTCTTTCAACATCTCCCTGAGGAAGCATTCCCATTCCATTGTGCTGAACTGATGGAAAGAGAACTCTTTATTTAGTTAATAATTGTTTCTAATCTGAGACACAGATAATATCCACTCTAGGAGGAAATCAGCTGCCTTAATGCACACAGGGGACCTTAGCAGCTCTTAAATTCAGAAAATGGAACAAATTTTGCACAATATGACTGAATTTTCACTGAGCATCATAGGGAACCTGGCATTCATTACCTCTGTGTCAGAAAAACTAGTCCAATCTAAAGCAGAAGTCACTGAAAAACCCTTTCAATTGATGGAAAAAAAGCTGTAGACTGATAAGGTACAACCAGGAGAAAAACCACCACTAGAATCACAACCAGAATGAACTGTTATCTCACTTAAGGTGTTTTTCCTAATGCTCAAGGCTGACTGGTAAGAGTAGATTGTTTCAATGAGCTCCCTGCAGAGTTACAGTTGCTGTTATCCCAGTAAAATCTACTTTCCTCCATTGTGGCTCATATTAGTTTGCATCTACAGAGCTGTGAGTAACTTCAACCACCACAGGCTTTATAAAGTGGAAAATATTTAAGTGTTTTAGAAAGCAAAATGTTACACACAGGTGAGTGATGAAAGCAGATTCCTGAAATAAATTCAGGTTACACTTTCATCTACTGCAATGTTAGTGGGTTAATATGTCTCTGGAAGAGCACACATCACTCACAGAGGGGAGGAGAGGGTCTCAGAATTCCTGAATTCCCTCATTTGGGAAAGAATTCACCATAGTCAAAGCTGCAGATTTTGGCTATGAAACTTCTTAATCATTATTTTAAAGTACAGCCACTCAAAGCCAAAGACATTTAGCTCTTTCCCTGTTAGTTTACCTGTGCTGTTGTAAATTGGGGGGTGATTATTAGCTCTTAATTATAAAAAAATGCTTCAATAACAAGTGTGGGGAAGGGAAACTGCAGAAACATCTACCTGCTGTAATAACAAACTTGCTCTGAACAACCTCTCCCTTGGCTCAGCAGGCTATCAGAGCTGCAAAGGCCAAAGCACAGTTTTAAGGTCTTGAAGCTTTTAAAAACCAAAAAGGTGAGTAAAAGGAAACTTAATACAAATGCCCATTAAAAAAAAAAAACAAACAAACACCAATTAAAAAAACCAGTAAGAAAATTTTAGAGTAGGGAGAAGACTGGTAACATGGCAGAGACCAACTTATTTTTAGGAAAGACAGGAGCCAAATCCACACAAACCCAAATGAAAGGATGTGAAATGGTCACTACAGGAAGGAGAATTGCATCTGCTGGATTTGTCCTGCTCTGAAACAACATCCAGTGGGCAGTGAGGGTTTCCATCCTCACTCTGCTGTGCCACCAACACACTGCCCAGGCCAAACCCCTTGGAAAACCTGGGACAGTAGGCATCATTCATTTTTCCTAGGAAAAGGACAGGGTTGTAGCAGAATACTGAGTATGTAGAAGATCCACCAGCTCCTATGACCCTGCACACAAACTTGCTTGCACTCAGGATCCTCTGTGCTCACAACAGCACTGCCACATTCCACTGAGGATGTGTCTAACCCCAGGATAAGCCTCTCCAGCTATTTTCTCTTGCTGTTGGCATTATTTCATTACATCTGCTGATTATCCCTCAGAGTCTTTTGTTGCCTTCCCATCACACTGATGTTCATGGCAAACAAGTGAGATATTGTACAATGCATGATGTGCCTGCATAAACAGTGCAAATGAAAGGCTCCCAGTGAAAACCTGAATCATCTTTGCAAAGGCTGTGTTTATGCTGGAAAAGAACACTGGTATCCCTAGGGAGCAAGTGGGGTGGCAGGAAACAAAAGGAGGAGCAGAGCCTTCAGATCACAGAATCACAGAATGGTTTGGCTTGGGAGAGATCCTAAAGATCATCCAGTTTCACCCCCTGCCATGGGGTTGAAACCTATCCCAGGTGGCTCCAAGCCCCATCCAGCCTGGCCTTGGACACTTCCAGGGATGGAGCAGCCACAGCTTCTCTGGGCACCCTGTGCCAGGGCCTCCCCACCCTCACAGGGAAGCATTTCTTCCTAATACCCAATCTAAACCTGCCCTCTCTCACTTTAAACCATTCCCCCTTGTCCTGTGGCTCCAAAGCCCACTCTGTGTTGGCCTAACAATGCCCTGCCAACCACCACCACACTGCACAGGTGGCACTTCCAAAATCCCCAGGAACTACGGAGCCGAAGAGCAGCAACACCAGAGAGGAAACCCCTCCTGCCCTTGTGCCCCCAGCAAACCAAGGGATACAGAAAGAGGGCAGAACCTTGAAACAAGTGTTTCAGAGCTGGGAGAGGAGCAGCTGCACCGTGTTCCTTTGCCACACGGTGGCATGTCCTGATGGAAAATAAGCTCCAGACAGGAAAGGTCTTTAAGTTCTGAACAGACCTGGGGACAGCAGGTTCAGCTTCCCTGGAGTTACTCCTTTGTGTCAGGTTCCAACTCGGCCCTACAGCTTTAAAGGGTCTCCTCACCGAACCTGAACTCACACTTCTTCCTGGGAAACAAAAAATATGACATTTCTGAGCATTCCAGGAACACGGATTCCCCTGTGCCACAGTGCTGAGGGGGTGTCCGTGTGCAGGCACAAGTGTTTGTGCAGCTCCATCATGAGCCAGACCAAAGACACTGTGGTGAAAACCTCACATTTTTCCTTATTTCAGACAAAAAAGAGCAAAGCCAGCACGTATTTTCATGGTGCCGTGATTACATCTTTACAACAAAACAAAGGAAGCTTTGTGCTTTCTCCTATGAATTTTATAAATTCTTTCTGAAGCATGCAAAAGGTTGTTTATTCATGTAATTATGTAATGATAAACACAAATTTTGGGAGCAGATCACATGGCGTGATCACAGGCTGTGCTCAGCATTCCAGCCCCAAGCCAGGAAACCCCAAACACGAGAATGGTAATTGATGGCAAAGGCACAAATCACACTTGGCAGGACTAACACTAAATGTGTGTCCTGTAGTTCATTTAGAAAATGAAACTTGTGAAGTTTAGTAACAGTCTCTGACAGGCAGACATGGGGAGGGAAACACCATTCAAGTCTTTCAGAGGGAGACAGAGGGAAGAGTCACACAGCCATTTTTTGTTGGTTTAGAAATCAGTGTTATTGTAGGAATGGGGCTTGCTAATGCTGCCAAAACCCAAGACATGTTTCAGACACTTCACTACTAACAGGGCTGGCAGATTTTAAGAAGGAAGCCCTGTGTCTCTCATGCTGACAGCTCCTTCAGCTCAGCAGAAAGGAGCAACACAGCTCTTCCCAGCATTTCCACCAAGTTCCCAAATCTGTCTTTACCTTTAAAAAATGTCAATTAGAAATATGTAAACCCTGTTAGTATTTATGTAATTAATCCCATGTACTAGAGACACTAACTCTAGGTGCTAATGTACTAATGTGGCTAATGAGACAGACACAGAATACTGCCAGAAATCTGGAAGTATCTTGAAAACCACAACTTAACTCCTCAAGTGTGTTACCAGGACACTCACTCCAAAACATCCTGACGACCCTCAGACAGATGTTTCAGCCCAGCCCACTAAAGCACCACAGAGGTTTATGGCTCTCACTACTCCTTTAATCAGCGATTGTGTATTCAACTCCAGTATTAAAATAAACCATTACGAACATATTCTGCTCTGCATCCAAGGCCTAAATACCTCTTATGCCTGTCAAAAAACTTCAGCTAAGCCTCGCTAAGCCCTGACCAATGTCTGTCTGGCAAAAAAACACTGCTAAGACATAACATACTGGGATGAAGTGAGGCTTTTGGGGTGCCAGTGTGACAACACTCTCCACCTGCAGGCACCATTTACCTGGAAAACGTGGCCATTTGGACATTTTT
>WEIV01006102.1:18809-29157 GCA_013390005.1 Calyptomena viridis | reverse complement strand
CCCATCGCCCAGCGCCGGCAGGGCCCGCCGAACCCTGCGCCGGGGACTGGGGCTGTGCGGTGGCTCCGCGCTCCTGCCGCCGCCACGTCCCTGCGTTAAGGATTTGCCCCCCCGCGCCCTAAAGCTCCCGGGGCTTCCCCGCTGCCCCCGGGCCCTGCCCGGCACCGGCCGTGTCACGGAACGGCCCGTAGGCCCCGAGGAGCCCTTCTGCTACTAAATAATCACAGGAAATCAAAGGATCACGGGCGGGAAGGGACCTTAAAGCCCGTCCCGTCCCACCCCTGCCGTGGGCAGGGACACCTTGCACTATCCCGGGGTGCTCCAAGCCCCGTCCAGCCTGGCCTTGGACACTTCCAGGGGTGGGACGGCCACAAGCTGAATGAGAACCTGAAAATGCTTTCAACATAATGAATCTGTGTGATTTCAGCTTTGCCAAGGCCTACGGCTGCCAGGGAGCGTGAGGACCGTCACTGACAGCAGGGGAGTGCGATGGACACTGATTTTCCCCTTGTCAGCAGTGTGTTCGTGTTCTGCAGTGCTTGTACCCCTCCTCTAACCATCACTTGGTCACCCTGAAAAACGCAGCTCAGTCCGTCCCCTTTGGAGAGGGGAAGGCAGGCACACAGATCAATCCAGACAAAAGATAATAACTTACATGGAGCTGTTACTGCTTTTGTTACAGGACTGTCCCTATACTCTTCAGTAGAGCATAAGATTAAAGGTTACCTGATATATTAATAATCTAGACTTCAGTGTTTTCCCTTTGCATAGCTTGCTTTTCCCTTTGCTTTGCTTAGACAGAGCTGTGTTTTTGGGAGTCCTGCACCCCACTTAGCAAAACCAAGCTCCACATCTGTGGAGGAATTAATCCCTAAAGAAGGTGAACAAAATAAATGTGGTTGCAGTTCTGTATTGTTTTGAAAGCATTTTCAGGTTATGATTCAGGTGGTGGCCAAGCCATCCCTAGAAGTGTCCAAGGCCAGGTTGGATGAGGCTTGGAGTAACTTGGGACAAGATGGGCTTTAAGTCCTTTACAACCCCAACCACCCCATGATTCTGTGATTTTTCCTTCCCTTGTTTTTGTCAGTAGTTTATGTGAAACATCCAGTGTAGCTGCATGGGTAAGACAAGATGAAATAACATAGGGAGACCTTCTTCAGGGCCAGCTGCTGTGAGAAAATCACCTCAGAGATATAATTAGCAAAGTAATCCTCTCTCATGATGTGCTTGCTTGGGTGGACATATAAACTGACCTGAATAGCATTTCTTCCACATGTTTGAGTAAATGTTTCACTCCATTGTGAATCCAATGATACCATTATGAGTATTTTTTTTAATGTAATAATAGTAAGATTATAAATTTGACAGCAATTATCTAGAAACTCTGAAATCTGACATGGATGAAGGTAGTTGCTGGGAAGGAATGTGCTGCAAATAATATAAAAAAAATGGATTTCAAGCTCAGACGAGGTACAAGATTGCTTGTATCTTTTAGTACCAGCTGGCAAATATATTCCCAGTTTCTGGCAACAAAATTATAGAATGGTTTGGGTTTGGGACATTAAAGCTCATCTCATTCCAGCCCCCTGCCATGGGCAGGAACACCTTCCACTAGACCAGGTTTCCCAGACACATTTTCTAGGCACAGATTTTTGGTTTCTTTGTGAAACAAGGTTCAGACTTCAGAATCATGTAATCAAATATACAATGGAAGCCAAATTACTTCTGACTTTGTGTTTGGTGGTTGTTTTTTTCCAAAAAAGCAGACAAATATGTCAATGTTTTAACTCCTGATCTTGGGTAGCTTGTTACTATTGAAAATACAAAAAGCACATAAAAACATACACATGTCCTCAGTTTTTTTCTCTACTCTGGAGATTTTGCTGTGCTTAATTCTACCCCAAGAACACGAGGGAGAAACAGCAACTCTGGATCTGTGGCCATTTAAATGAAATTCTTTGGAATGCTTCAGTTCTTCACCCAAACAGTTCCCTGTGTTACAGAGCTTGACCATTTTGTTCCTTAGAAAAAGAATGTGGTAAAATGCCTAAAAGATTGGCTACCTTAGAACTAGTTAATATTTTCCCATTTCCTCATTTCCTTTACCTGCTCTGTCACTTCTGAACAGTTTTATTGTGCATAAACTCCACAGTGGTTCTGCATGTGCACAGCAAGGCCCCTGTTCCTTGGAAATCATGTGTACATTCATCAGTGCTTTTGCAAAGGTGATCACAAATTGGCCTAATGTTTGGTAGCTCTTCAACAGTTCCAAAAGGTATGAAAGAAAGATTTCTTCCTAATTTCTGTTTTCCAGCCCCAACGAGACCATTCCTGGATCCTGCTGGGTCATGTGTGTGGAAAATGAGCTGTGTCACAAACCAGAGCTTTCCTTTTCATAGCTATATCTAGTTTAAGTGGTGATTTTTCTTTTATGGCTAAAAAGAGGTTCTACACTCTTTTCCTAGGTTTGTATTCAACTTGTGCATTGCAAGTGCATTGAATGACCTGTGAATAACACCTGATACAATTCTTCAGTTTTAGAACTGTCTTTTGAAGTGGAATTTTCATGTTCCTTTGCTGCTTTACCAAACATCCCACTACATTTCCATTTTATCCTTTACTGGCAATTTTAAGTAACAGTGGAACAAACAGGAAAAGAGAGACTGTTGCAAGTAGAGATGATGGAAGAGGACAAGGATCACAAGTTGGCTGCTGCTCTGGGGTCTAATTGAGCAGCTAAACATGTACAGTTCTCTCACTGCTGCTGTAGTTGAGGTCTCTCAAAGCCTTTGACCTGGCTTTTATGATTTGCAGCACTGCATTCTGCTTGAGAGAAAGAAAAAAATTATATATATATATAAATATTTAAAAGCAAAACTTGCAAAAAGTCTCTAATAAAATTTATACAGTTAAGAAGTTACACAAAGCTAAAGCATCCCCTGCAGTGTTTCAATACAAGCTGAAAATGAAGCAACATTAATGGATTTTTATGAACCAAACTATGAGAAGAGCACAAAGGAAAAAGAGAAGCTGGAAATGCCCTAAGCCAACTAGGAATCCAGATACACAGTTTGTACTAAATTAAAATGAACTGGAGGTTTTAGGAACTTTATTGTGACGTTTTGATTCAATGTACCAATGAAAACAGTGCAGTCTCACCAGTGGTCAGACAGTTTAATGAGACAATTTAGACAGTTTCCTGCCTGCCTGATGTGATAAACTGAGGTCACAGGACAGGTGGATTTGCTAAGTCTGCTCTAAAGTAGCCATGAGGCAGCACATGCAGTGCAAGAGAAATAAGCTGCCAGCAGCCTAGTGATCCTGTTCTACTTACCTAAAAAGCTTGTTAGTCTCTTTAAATGGCAGTCTTAGTTCAGCAGAATTTTCCAGAGGGCTTGGGATTCTTTGTTCTGCTGAAACAGGAAAATGCCAAGCCTGGAGAGAAGATGACTAGTTCAGTCACTAGCAGCCCTCCTACTGTGTGTGTTCTTTCCTTGGAAATAAATGGCCTTGGAAATGATTCCAGCCTATTGATAACTCCCCCAAAAGTCATCCTCAGTTGGCACAAAGCCTTGTCTTGACTAAGACATGGTGACATGGCCTGTTTGAGGCAGTGTTTGGCACTGCTGCCTGGGGCTGCCTGAGCTCTGCAGAGCACTAGGGAACATGAGGTCCTCAGCTGAATGCAGAGTACAAATGTAGGACAGATCTGAGCAGCTCTGACACCTCCAGATGGATACAGCAAAGCAGAGGGCTGTTGCACCAAAAATCCAAACCATCCAAGAATTAACCCCCCTCTGGAATCAGATAGGTAAATAATGTTATGTTATCATGGAAATAAAACTTAAGTATGTCAGTGACAGCTGCTCAAATGTGAGCATTTAGAACTTTGCCCAAGGAGGATGCTTATGGTGAGAATTTAATTAATATTTATTAATTATCTGAAACTGCTCTTTGTTCTTTAGTCAACTAAAATGCCAGTTCCCTCCATCTCCTCCTACAAAACATTTTGCCAGATGCTCCATTTGTGAACACATTTTTTGTGTGCTGACACTTGAAAAATACATGTGTCCCTTTGCTCATAATTCATAGATTCACTTCTGTAGTGACTGAAGAGGATCTGATGGAACCAAGAAGTGATGCTGCTGATGTTCCTTGTGCTGGGACCCCCAGACAGGGCACCCAGCTTGGGGGTCAGCCCTGCCTTGAGCAGGATGTCAGGATAGCTGACCTCTGATTCCTTCTACCCTACATTTTCCATGCTGCTTCCCACTGAAGGTCTGTAATTCCCAGGAAATCAACTCTGAAGTCTGCTGGACTGCTTGGGGTCAGCTCTGAGAACCCCCAAGGGAGTTCTCCCTTCTCCCTGCTCACCTGGCCTGGCACAGGGCTGCTGGAGCACTGGGGCTCTTGGAGCACCAGCTCTTGGCCCCCAGGGAACCCCCATATCAGTTTGGGGAGGTTGGGACCCCCCCAGTTCCAGCTGCAGGCTGGGGAAGCTGCAGGCACTTGACCCCTTTGGAGCTGAAACTTGTACCAACCCACTAAGGAAAGGGGGGCAGCTGAGGGGTTTAGGCTCCACAATCTGTTCAGGGTTTTAAGTACCCAAAATTGTGTATAAATCTTTTAAAGCCCTGTTTTTCTTTCTTTTTTGCCCCCACAAACTTAGAATCTCAGACTGGTTTGGGGTGGAAGGACCTTAAAGCCCATCCAGTGCCACCCCTGCCAAGGGCAGGGACACCTCCCACTATCCCAGGTGGATCCAACCTGGCCTTGGACACTTCCAGGGATGGGGCAAACTCCATATGTGGATGTAAAAATGATGTTTGCTGATAATGAAATGGCTTCATACACTTCAGTTCATGCATGTTTGGGGTTTTTTTTTGTCTCTGCAAGGCTATTAAGAAACTAGATGTGTAATTTTAAGGACCGCTTTGTTAATTTGTCTCTGGTCTCAGTAAATTAGTTTTTCTACAGAAAAATAGTGGGATTCTTCTTCTGGTTTTTAGTAAGAAAAATTGGACTGCAAAATTACTTCTGAAAATTAACAAAAACTATTTAGTCCCTTTATGTGCTCCATCTCTCTACTAACCAAAACTAAGGCAGATGTTTAGCCAAGATGATGGTTTTGGAGTTAATAAGGTTGTTTGCATAATTTTCAAGTTGTCTCCCATATCTTGCTCTCCCTGCTTGTTTAAATAACACCCATTTCCTGTCCACAGAAGCTCACACAAATACTGTGTTCCTAAATACTTGGGAGGCATTTTTAATTGACCCCAACTTCATTAATGCCAGGGATCTTTTAACAAGACATGTAGGGAAGTAATGGAAATAGATGAAAGCCCTTTCTTTTTCAGCTAATATTTAGAGTTTGAAAATGATTTAGTAAGATAGAATAAGATATTGTTTCCTGTTTTATTTACATTTCTTTATCTAGTATTTAGTTTAAATCAACAAAATATTTTGTTTTTTAACTGATTACATCCTTTACATTCATATGAACTTATTTTTGTTATAGTTTTGAGATACTACTTTTAATGCAGTTAATTTATACCCTGTGAAAGTACTTCAATGACTTTCTATGCTTTGTTGGGTGAGAAAAAATGTTTTGTGTGGGGTTGTAAGCCCAGATAACAAACATTTATATCTGATTCCATGGCATTCCAAAATGAATGCCTGAGTTTAATTAATACCACTTCACAGAATGATCTCTGTAGATGTGTGATGCAGGTAGACATGAGATTGATAACAGGCAAAGAAGGTGAATGGGACCAAAAGAGGTGGGAGGTTCAGTTATTAAAACATGAGGCTCGTGTGGCCTGTTTGCCTCAATCCCCTCAAAGCCCAGGCAGACACAGAAAGCAGTTTAGGGGCTGATTATCTGATAGTCCTTAAGGCTCTCCCTGTACAGTCTTAAATTAAGAAAAGGTAGTTATTGGCTCCTCCCAGATTACCATCCCCAATCCAATTAGCTACAGGAAACACCCTGGGAACTCATTCAGCTTCTCTCCTGAAATGTGAATCCCCTGCAACTTGTTTCTCGTGCTTGGTGCTGCAGCAATGAAGGGGTCAGCACTCACTCATTCTTTTTGTGGGGTCACAGGTAAGGTGTTACCTTGCAATTATTAAAACTCGTGTCAGTTTACTATGGTTAGGACTATATTAGATTTAAAAAGAACTCTTGCTTGCAGACTTAGTTTTTAAACTTCTCCACTTCTAAGTGCTGTCAGAATGCATTGCTGGCAATATTTCATTCTGTGTGTAATCAGGATTACAAGTCTGGTAGTCTCTTAGCAAACGTGATATTCCTGATCAGGAGTCTCTGAGTCACCATTTTTGTTTGTAATATATTCAATTTGCACCATCTCCTTTATAATTCTCACTAGTAATTACTGCCTGACAGCCTGGATTAGTTTAAAATAACTTATTTAAATAACTTTAAAATTACTTCTTTTAACTCTTGGGTTAAAACCAAACCAGAAAGAGGTGATTTAAATAGCATGAATCAAGTCAGTTGGGAGACCTGTCCATCCATTTAGTTTGCAGTTTCTTGCTATTTATGTCAAAAGATCTGTGAATAGCAAACACTGAATCACCAGCCAAACACCTACATAATCTTTTAATAAATTACATTCTTTTGTCTCTTTTGTACCTGAAAGCAGTTGCAGTCCTTTGTAAATATCAAACTTAATGATTAAATGACATTCACCTTTTGCTAAGACAGGTGGGGAATGTTTTCTTCCCAAAGAGGGAAAAACACATCTAGAAATAACAAATTGGTTCTGGTTGTGGTTCCAGTGAAATCCCTGGAGTTTTACAACAGCTGTAGTATCTTTTTGCTGTGTAAATAGCATAGAACTAAGCTATATGAAAATTTGTTTAAATTATTATCTAGTCTTCTCTCTGTCATTTGTCTGTGTGTTCATTTGCTTTTTCTGTTTTTTTGGTGTTTGCTTACAGGTAGTAAACATTTCAAATTTCAAATAATTGAGCTTTTTAACACATCTAGGGCGTTGAGATATGTGCCTACTGAAACATGTGCTCAATGTTAAAACTGCCTTTAAGGCTATTGTTAAATTATAGCTGAAGTGTTCCTGAAATACCTATTATCAGGGAGCTTTTTTCACTGATAAATACATTAGAACAACAACCTTTGCAAGTTGTTTCATTAATCATAGTAAGTTTAACACAAACCCCAGTTACCTACATTTTTTACAAAACTTTAGAAACAAGTGCTTTGTTATTCCTGGCACTGTTAAAATTAGATAGTCTGCTGTAATTTAAACACAGTTTCATTTACCAGTGCTTCCTGATCAGGTGACTATGTCTCAGCCAATTTAGATTTTTCTGTTAAAAATTCTCATGCCAAAACCATCACATTCAAAGCCTGAATTTAGAGACAAAGCTATAATTTAGTAGCTCTTAAATTCTTCATTAAATATAACCAGCCCTCCTTACACTATTTTTGCTTAGTCTTAATCATCTAAATTATCTTTAGTTATCTGTCTAAAACATCTCCATTAGTGCAGTTTACAGAATTTTGCATTTTGGGAGTGAATCTTTATCCTGTGTGATCTTATATTTAGACATTCTGTTGAGTTCTGTGGGACTGCTCACAAAAGCAAAGCTTCCCAAGTACTTGTAGAATGAAGCCATGGAGGAAATTTTAGAGATGTTACCCAAGTGCTGAGGTCCAACACGGCCCCACCTGGTCTGTGGTTGACTATTTCCTTGAAAAATTTGGCTGCCAGGTTGTTACTTACACTTACACTGCAACAGGGAGAAAATAAATTCACTTTAGAAGACAAGAAGACAGTAAAAATAACCTCAAAATTCATGTGACAGGCCTAAGCATCAGCATTTGCTTGTATTGTGTGAATAAATTTGAGGTTTAAAATACCTTTTCCCATATACTGATATTTTAAAACTGAAAGCTTATCCAGGATTTTTTCATGGTAATACACGAAAGTAATCTGAAATGTGTGGTTTGCTCTGGTGGTCTTGTTTGCCAAACCCCCACCAATGCAGAGGTTTGGGACCTCACTATTAGTGGACAGTTCCAAGAGCAGTGGGAGCTTTACAGTGGGATTACTGTCCTGCTGGCAGCTGAAGTGCTAACTGGAGTCCTTCCAGCTGGGAATACAAGCTCTTCTCTCTGTTTTGAAAATGTGTTCTGAAATAAAAGATAGTAATTGCATCTTCTAAATGACCACCTTAACTGCAGAGGTAGAGTGAGAGCAGCATCTTCTTGTCTCCTCACTTTTTGGCTGCTAAAATATTACTCCTTTCTCTCATTTCATTCTGGAGCAAAAATTGAGCCCAGTGACTGGAAGCTGCTGATTTCCAGATCCTGAAATATTAAAAAGGACTGGTTTTTGTGCCAAGGCACAGTTGGTAATTTGCAAACCTCAGGGCTGGTTTGCTGAGTCCCTCCTGTTCCTGTGAGCAGGAACCTGCTCCCTTGGGGATCCCTGATGTGCCATTGTCCTGCTGCCTCCTTGGCACTGTGACCTTCCACAGAAAAGTGCTTTTATTCCAGAGGAGATGGATGTGAACAAGACACTGCTTCACTCCTTAATCATAGAATCCCAGAATATGCTGAGTTGGAAGGGACCCATCAGGATCATTGAGTCCAACTCCTGGCCCTGCTCAGGTCATCCCAATACTTCTTTTCTTTCTTTCCCAATGCATGAAAATCATGAAAGGTGAATGTATCATCTTCTGATTTTAATGCTCTGAAATATAAGGAATGTTATGTCTAGTTTATAGCAAAACTTTGGAGATCTTAGTTGTAAGTTTTAATGTAATTATCCTACCTAGGGCCTTGTCTAAACTCAGAGTTGTTTCATTTTAACTTAAGGTATGACTTTAAACTGATTTTAGCTAAATTGATTCAAAACATTTTACTCATATTGTCAATTTGATTCAACTTGGCTTGAGCCAGTATTTTGATCCTGATGCAAAATATTCTCTGGTCACTGCAAGTTCATTTTCAGTGTGTGGGGGTTTGTTTATTTTAGTTTGTGGGGTTATTTCCCAAATTTAAATGACTGCATTTGATTAAATCAATTACCTATGGAGAAAAAAATCACGAACTGGAGATGTCTGTTCAGAGTTGGGAATTAAGGTGAAGAAAGTGGGAGCACAGAGTGATCTCACCTACAGCACAACGTGCCTGCACAGTTCCCTCTGCAGGAAAGGCACCTCTGTGCACGTGTGAATGAGCCAGTAGGACTGATGTCATGTGAGCAAAAGTGGAAAAACCCTCCACCTCCAAAGTGCACAGACATCAAATCAGGTGTTGAATCCACACCTGGAGGGAACCTCCTGAAATCCCCCCTTTAGTGCTTGGAATCATCATTCCAAGAGATGATTCCAATCTCTTGTCTTTGGGAACCAGGGCCAGGAGGCAGGGAATGGCTGGAGTTGTGTCAGGGCAGGGGGAGGTTGGAGCTCAGCACCAGGTGGTTCTTTGCCCACAGGGTGGGTGGGCACTCCCCAGGGCAGTGGGCACAGCCCCACGAGGTCAAGAAGAGACCCTTGTCCCTTGGGCAGTGTGGTCCTGCTCTTTGCTTCTGCCAGCTGTCAGCACAGCCCTTATTGCTGGGTTTGGGGTCAGCACAGCCCTTATTGCTGGGTTTGGGGTCAGCACAGCCCTTATTGCTGGGTTTGGGATCCTTAGCTGTGGTGGTTACACACATTTGGGGACTCTGCTTCCTGTGTTGGCACTTCCCCCAGAGGCCCCGTTTGTGCAGCCGGGAAGGGGGATTAGAGAGCAGCCTCTTTGCTGTCATGGCAATGGAAGTGGTGTCAGAGATAAGGGAGCAGAGCTCATTAAGGCGATACCTGATTGCCCAAGTACGTCACTCAGTTCCCTCAGGCACCTAATGAGGACCCTGACCTGCAATAGCTCCAGCCTCCTTCCTCCTCCATCTCCCAGGAGTCCATGGGATGAGCAAAATCAGGAGTCCATGGGATGAGCAAAACCAAGTGTTCATGGGATGAGCAAAATCAAGAGTTAATGGGATGAGAACACCTTTTAAAAACTAAGAATACCTGGTACAGAGATGAAGCAGGAGAGAGCTGTTGCTTTTACCCAAGGACTACTTTAACACTCTTTTTATCAGTGCAGGAATGAAATCCCCCTCTCTGGGAACATCAGTACTGGACTGTCCCAAATTACACATGACATCTGTTTGAGGGAGGGCAATATAACTGAATTAATTTGTCACAATCTTACTAACCTTTTCTTTTCAGAAGTAAGGGAATTGCTCACACTGATCACATTTAAAACTCCTTTCAGTCAAGTTTAGCACAGTGAAAGGCATTGCAGACAAAAGAAAATTAA
>WEIV01006102.1:0-18172 GCA_013390005.1 Calyptomena viridis | reverse complement strand
TTATTGCTGGGTTTGGGATCAGCACAGCCCTTATTGCTGGGTTTGGGATCAGCACAGCCCTTATTGCTGGGTTTGGGATCAGCACAGCCCTTATTGCTGGGTTTGGGATCAGCACAGCCCTTATTGCTGGGTTTGGGATCAGCACAGCCCTTATTGCTGGGTTTGGGATCAGCACAGCCCTTATTGCTGGGTTTGGGATCAGCACAGCCCTTATTGCTGGGTTTGGGATCAGCACAGCCCTTATTGCTGGGTTTGGGATCAGCACAGCCCTTATTGCTGGGTTTGGGATCAGCACAGCCCTTATTGCTGGGTTTGGGATCAGCACAGCCCTTATTGCTGGGTTTGGGATCAGCACAGCCCTTATTGCTGGGTTTGGGATCAGCACAGCCCTTATTGCTGGGTTTGGGATCAGCACAGCCCTTATTGCTGGGTTTGGGATCAGCACAGCCCTTATTGCTGGGTTTGGGATCAGCACAGCCCTTATTGCTGGGTTTGGGATCAGCACAGCCCTTATTGCTGGGTTTGGGATCAGCACAGCCCTTATTGCTGGGTTTGGGATCAGCACAGCCCTTATTGCTGGGTTTGGGATCAGCACAGCCCTTATTGCTGGGTTTGGGATCAGCACAGCCCTTATTGCTGGGTTTGGGGTCCTTAGCTGTGGTGGTTACACACATTTGGGGACTCTGCGTCCTGTGTTGAAACACAGACCTGGAACTTGCCCCAGAGGCCCCGTTTGTGCAGCCGGGAAGGGGGATTAGAGAGCAGCCTCTTTGCTGTCATGGCAATGGAAGTGGTGTCAGAGATAAGGGAGCAGAGCTCATTAAGGCGATACCTGATTGCCCAAGTACGTCACTCAGTTCCCTCAGGCACCTAATGAGGACCCTGACCTGCAATAGCTCCAGCCTCCTTCCTCCTCCATCTCCCAGGAGTCCATGGGATGAGCAAAATCAGGAGTCCATGGGATGAGCAAAACCAAGTGTTCATGGGATGAGCAAAATCAAGAGTTAATGGGATGAGAACACCTTTTAAAAACTAAGAATACCTGGTACAGAGATGAAGCAGGAGAGAGCTGTTGCTTTTACCCAAGGACTACTTTAACACTCTTTTTATCAGTGCAGGAATGAAATCCCCCTCTCTGGGAACATCAGTACTGGACTGTCCCAAATTACACATGACATCTGTTTGAGGGAGGGCAATATAACTGAATTAATTTGTCACAATCTTACTAACCTTTTCAGAAGTAAGGGAATTGCTCACACTGATCACATTTAAAACGCCTTTCAGTCAAGTTTAGCACAGTGAAAGGCATTGCAGACAAAAGAAAATTAAAACAATTACTGCTTCTCTATTAATTAAATACTAATATTAATTTCATTAAGACAGCATACTTAATTACAGCACAGGAATTACGGATTTGGTATATTACAGAAATAAAATTGGTTATACAACAACCAAACACGTAGTTTACCTCTGCCATTTAGAAGAATATTGCCAGTATTTTGTAATACTGTAGGTACATTCTCTTCTGCATTAACCCTCATCTCTTCCCTGTCAGTTAAGAGTCCTTGCCAGGAATCCTGGCTAAAAAAAAAAACCAAAAACAACGGAAAATAGTTTTAGATTATAGAAATATCACTGATATTTCATCTCATTTTTTTCCTAACACTTGAGTACAAGGAAATAGGAAAACTAAATGTCATAGTGGTGGTGATTCTGTTGCCTGTAGGATGAGATGTGTTTTTTGAATGTTATCTGGACAAGCTATGAAGAATTTTTAAGAGAACTTTCTGAGAAATAGAAACCAACAATTTCTGTTAATTCAACGTTATTGACTCTAAACAGAAATTCTGGAGATAAAGTTATTTCCACTGATAATGAAAACCATCCCTTACTGATTTCAAAGCCCACTGAAAAAAAAAAATAGAGGCTTTGGAGCTTCTCCAAATAGAATGCAATTATATGCAAGTGTTCCTACCTATTTATTCAAGGATTGACTTCTAACAAGTAGCTGCCTAGAAAATGCTCCAGATACTGTTTAATCTTAAGATTGTTCTTAATTCATATTAATGTACTGACATTGGAAATGCATTTCTGAGATCACTGAAGTTTCAGAAGGGTTTTTGGCTTTCCCAGACACATGTAATTCCCATCCCTTTGAGAGGACTGACACAGCAGTGTGGAAGGGTTCTTGATGTGTGTCTGGGTTCTGTTTCCCCCATTAAGCATCTTGAAAAGCACAGAGCTGCACTGGGTGATTTTATGGAATAAAGGCCATTAGCATTGTTGGAGGACTATTTATTCAAGTGTGTGGTAGATAATGTAATATCTGAGTGAATGAAATGCTGTTTAAATATTTACTATAAACCCAATCATTCAGAATTAAAAGTTGGACAATAAACAGCAAACCACACTTAACACAACATAGGACTATTGTATCACCTAATCCACACAATGATCTTTTATTTTTTTTTTAGCAAATCTTTCTTTTAAAACTATTTATGCTGCTGAATCGTAATACTGGCTTTGCAAAATTTGGGGCCTGAGTTTTGGCTATTTAGTCAAGTTTCTATAGTTTATGATACAGCAGAGATGTACTTAGTTTGGTATTAAAAAATGGGGTTTTTTTGGTTATACTTGCAGGTATTTTCTTATAAACATAAGGGTAACAGAATGGTGATGTTATAGTGGGTAAGAACTTCCACTCAAGAGCCATGTAAAAGGTTTAAATAAACATCACAGTGACTGATTAATGTGTTCATATTTACAGCTTTACTTTACCTTTCTTTCTGTCAGAAGGTCTTCAGAGCAGGACCTGCCTTGTTTTAGAAATAATATTAAAGTATGAGAACAAAATCTGTTTTCTGCTTAGACAGACTCTTGTGTTGTTTTCTTTAGAGGAGAATCCTCATAAATGTGATTTCAAAATCAGAGTGGAGGGAAGAGAGCAGAGAAGGCACATTGTAGACACTCTGGCAAGTCCCTGCCTTGGACAACTGTTTCTGAGCTTCTGTTGTAAATTTTCAGTGAATATTTTATTGTTTCAACAGGTACTGCAATGGCTGCAGGAGTTTTGCTGCAAAATGAACTCCCATACTCTTCATTGATAGAGAGCAGTTTGTATCTTGCAAATATGAGTTCAGGTAAGAAGTTTTCTCTGATGTGCCATCCATAAAAAAGTCTTAGAGCAATTCTGAAAAAAAAAAATCCATAGAAAATAAAACCACCCTAGAAATATTATCTGTGTTCATAAATTTAAAATGTCTATAACAAAGCCAAACTGCATTATTTCATCCACACAGCCTGGTGATTGTAAGTTTATATTTTCTGTAATTTTCATTTTATCAGGTCCCTTACTGGAAGAAACAGTGATTTTTGTGTTGAGAAACTGCCTAGCTCTGAAAATACAAATATGCCTTCAACAAAATTCCTCTTTCTAATAAAGTATATAAACTCTTACAGGATCCAGTGATTTCTTAGCATTTGGGGGGAATGTTTGCAAACCCTGATAGATTCAGTAGGAAAATAATGTCGTGCAGCATTTTATTTGGTTCCACTATCACTTGATATACACTGAAGATAAGTTTCTGGAAAGAGAAGAAGAATTAAATATAAGAAAGGAATATAATTAACTAGAAAACATTTTCCACATTTCTTAGATAGCACTTGAAATAGCCTCTTTCATCTCCTTTCTCTTCCACTCAAGCCCCAAAATAAAAGCATATTTGAATACTTCTTCACCTGCTGATTTCAGCTTTATTGATGTATTAAAAAAGTCAGAGTTTTGAGACAGCTCAGGAGCAGCTTTAACATTTTCTTTTCTCATATGAGACCTGATGTTTCAGGGCTGGTACCCACAGCAAACCTTGTCATGGTAAGAGCTGCAGTGCAGCATCCAAAAGTCAGGCCATCAGTTCCTGGTCAGTACCAAATAAAACCAGATTTGTGCCTGGTGAATTGGACTCAGAAGGGAACTTTGTCTTGTGCAAATTCCTCTGTACAAGTTACTGTTAGGAGCACAAAAAGAAACACAGACTAAAGATACTAAGAACTGCACTGGGATTAATTTCCTTATTGAACAAAGTTCAGGTGGCTTTTCTTGATTTCCTCTCTCTCAGTGCAGTCTAATGCACAGCCATTGGGGTGACAAAGGCTCTGGAGCATCGCTGGAGTCTCTTCTCCACACGGTTGCAGGAGAGTGTTTGTTTTTCAGAGTGTTCCAATCTTTCTGGCCACCTCATTCTCCTTCGAGCACACTGGAAGCAGAGTGGGAGGCAATTTGCCACCTCACAGCCACCTCTGAAAGCCTAAAGCACTCAAGTGACACACCTTCTCCTCCACATAATCTGCTTTCTCCCAGGCTGCAGGACTAACAGCCTTGCTTGATAGAAAAGCTATGCCCAGGAATAAAAAATCAGCCTTTTGTTTTGAATAACAAATTGTGTTTTGTGAGGAGATATGAATGGTCCAAGCAAACAGTCTACACAATTCATCACGTACTGAGCCATTTCAGTAGGAATACACTAATCCCAATCATTACACAGCTAATGATGCGTTTTGGAGCAGCGAAGTGGAGGAGGATTGTGGAATGTTAAACCAAGAGGTGGGGGAGTATAATGTACTTCCTTACAGATCTCTCGGGAGGCAGAGCCTCCAGCTACATTTTGATTGTTCTTTTGAACCGAGTATTTTGTGTCTTAGCAAGTTCTGAACGCCTGTTATTCAGAAGAAACTAAATACTCCCATTGTTCAGGGAAAACGTTTTGGTTGTTCCCGGTTTTGAAAATTACCTACTTGAAATGCAACTATTTCCATCGAGCGGAGAACAGTTTGTCCCGAGCAGACGCAATCCCTGCAATCCCTGTGGAGGGGAGCGGCCCCAAAGCTGCATCCTCGGTTACCATGGCGACGGCTTAGCCCTGGGGACCAGCGGCTGGAGCGCGCACAGGGATGCTCAGCTCCCGCAACTCCAGCGCTGAGCAACTCCCTCCGCCGGCAGCGTGGCCGCCGCTCCAGGCGGGAGCTCCAGGCATGCAGGGCTCACCCCGGAGGCGCTCGGCAGTCAGCATCTTTAGCCATTTTTTCCAGGGTCGGAGACATTCCTCCTCCGATCCCCTCCTTCGCATCAGCCAGAGGCGCCGGAGCTCGGTGGTGGAGCTGCTCTCCTCATCCACCCACCGGGTCATGGTGGCTCTGTCGTCCCTCAGCCCCGACGAGCTGGATGCAACTTTTCCTGAAAAAAAAAGTAAAGTACTTTTCGTTAAGACTGTTGGCAGCTCTGGGTATTTTCTTGGTGTTACTGTACTTTTGTTTGGAAAACTGTATTTTATATATGTGGATAAAATCGTGGGGTTTAGTTTTTTTCCCGTGTTTTGTATTTTGTTCACTGATTCCTTATTCAAGTGTTATACATAATGTGTATATATATATATATATAATACATGCTTTTTACTCACAAACAGCAGATAAAACAGAAGCACACATTCATGAATACACCAGGTGTATGGTTAACTCTTTTGGATTTCAGGTTGAAGAGGACTGTGCCTTTTTTTTTCAGTTGCTAAGGACATCACACACCTCTAACTTCGTCAGGAAAAACCAACTTCTGCAGCAATTTCCCCCCCTCAGATTCCTTCCTTAACCCCCCCCCCCGAATACATATTTATGAATATATATTCCAACTAATGCCTATATAATTAATGTTTCGATATTTACGATATTTCTCTATATTTATGCCATTTGTAACTTCATCGATGTAAGTTGCACTGATGTTTTGAAGGCAGAGGTGGATTTCCAGGCTTCCCGAGCTAACCCTGGCTGTGCCTCTGTCCCAGGGAGCTCGAGGCGCCCGACAGCCAAGTACACGAAGGTGGGGGAGCGGCTCCGCCATGTCATCCCCGGGCACATGCAGTGCTCCATGGCCTGCGGGGGACGCGCCTGCAAGTATGAGAACCCGGCTCGCTGGAGTGACCAGGAACAAGCCATTAAAGGGCTCTACTCCTCCTGGTAAGAAGCAGCATTTGCTCTCACTAAATGTGACTGCAGCGGTTGTATTTATTAGAGAATTCAAAGGAAAATAATGTTGTTTTTTTTTTAATCAGCTGCTGCTGTGTTAAGTGTAAAACATAATGAGAGGTTGGTTTGGGATTAGAATTAGTGATGGCTATTGGACACAGGCCAGTAAAGGTGATGAAGGATTTCTGTTGGCTTGCAGTAAGTTTGGTTCAGATCCAAAGGAATAAATACCTTTCATTCCTTTTATTCATCAATTACAAAAAACCTGTTTGGGGCCACGGGCAGTTCTTGCTGAGGATTAAGATGCAAATTAGTTAAACATGTTCATTTTCACAGAATCGAAATGTAAGAACACTTAGGACAGATGAAATAATGTGGGGTGTGTTCAGAAGGATATTCACATGCAGCAAGAGTCACATGAAATGTATCTTTGCATTCTTACTGTTTTGGGTTTTTTTCAGACAGCAAATGCTTAAAGGGCATTTCCAAACCTTAAAGGGCCAAACAGGGATCTGAGTCCAGATTTCTATTCAAAGGAATTTTTCCTTATGTCCTGGCATTTAAACAGTTCCAGTAATGGTCTTTTGATAATGTTGTATCTATATCAGCTTAATAATACTTATCACTAACATTATGAGCTAGTAGAATTTTTTAAAATGTCATTTCTAATTAATCAGCAAGGTATTTTTGTCTTTCTTGAATACAACAATATTCTTATTTTGGTAGATTCACACCCAGAAAATTCTTCCTAACAACAGTATTGTCTACTTTTCCAATTTCTCAGGATAACAGATAACATCCTGGCTATGGCTCGACCCTCAACAGAATTAATTGAAAAGTACAACATTATTGAGCAGTTTGAAAGGTAACAAATTCAGTCATTATTTATTGTAAGCATTACTAGTGTAATGCCTGATCCATTTTCTCTTTCAACATAGATTTGGATTGTTGATAAAGATCCTTTCATTTTAACGCTCTGCAGGTAAAGATTTATTCTCCACTAAGAATAAATGTTTGTTTCAGAAAGTAAGGGATAATGAGGTTTTGGCTGCAAGTAATGCTTTGACTCATCTATTCCTTCCTTAAGATATGGCATCAAAACCATAATTAACCTGCAGCGTCCTGGGGAGCACGCGAGCTGTGGGAACCCTCTGGAACAGGAGAGTGGCTTCACTTACCTTCCTGAAGCCTTTATGGAGGCTGGAAGTAAGTTCCCTCCTGCTGCTCTTCCTCATTAATTATTGACTTTGGCACTTAAAAGATATTTTTACTTGAATTCCTGTGTGTTAAAAGCAGCTCTGTAAGAAACGCTGCACAAAATGGGATGGAGATGTGAAGCTTGGGAAATATAATCAAGGGTGAATAACACATTATTGAAGATGGTTTATTATGGAGAGAGAGATGGAGGGGTTATGTTCAGGTGTTTAGAATCAAGAAAGGACAACAGTTAGTTAAATTTTCCTTTTTCTTCTGTCTTCACAAGTACATGAACCATTAACAGTGTTTCAAATTCTGGCACAACTCATGTTTTCTTATCTAGACTGTAAAAGTTATTCCATGTGAGAACAGTTGTATTGACAATATTTTTGTATTTACATATGACAATGAGAAGAGAGAAAGAGCCTCTCTGTAAGAAGCAGCTGTTGACTGAAGAAGTGCCTTTGTTTCTAAAAAGGAAAAATTACCCTCTCCCTATATATAGCTCAGTAATTTTGCATGAATCACTCAGTTCTGTTACACCTTTTACATTCTGGCTGAACTTTAGTTTGACAATTCTTTGCTACCTTTGTGTATCTATCAAATTTCAATAGCAAGCATACAGTGAAATGGGAAAATAATCTCTGGCAGATAAGATGTAGTCAGATTTTAAGCTCCATTATGAAATTTTAGTACTACAATTTCTTATTAGTCATCTCTCCTCTGCATATAGTACTACATATTTCACATTTGGTATGGCAGAAAATCACTGTCTTTCTTTTTATTTTAGTTTATTTTTACAATTTTGGATGGAAGGATTATGGGGTGGCATCTCTCACTACTATACTTGACATGGTAAAAGTCATGGCCTTCGCCCTGCAAGAGGGGAGGGTGGCTGTTCACTGCCATGCAGGACTTGGGAGGACAGGTATGTGCTCTGCTGCAGGACCCACAGAATTGTTTGTCTAAAATGCCAAACAGCCTCTGGTTATAGATCATTAGTAATTGGTTTAGATTCTATATCACTGTAAGATGTACATCTACAAAATGGTTAAAAGTGCTTTGTCCAAATGATCTGAATGGCTAGAGGAGATTGGGTTTTGTATATTAAAACCAGGAATTTTTTAGTCTGTATGATGCTACCATTACATTCAAATGTGACAGCTGCTTTTGGGTGGGAAAAATTCACTGTGCACACTTTTATTGTCCAGTATTTATCACACATTCACAAACCTGCTTCTCATTGTTAGCTTAGGTAGATTTGGTGGAGCAGCTAAAATTCCATTTACTTCTTCCAAGTAGTTTTTGCCTCTGTCCTTCCCACAGAAGCCCCCATGGCTCCTGTGTCCACAAATGATGGAACTCCTGGAGATGCTGTGGTGAGCAACAAGCTCTCACAGGAAGTGTAATGAGAAGGGCTTCTTTATCCTGTGCTTCATCAAATGCAACTGTGATTAAGTAACAGCATCATGGAGTAGAGTGTCTTTACCTATATTCATTTCTGTCCTGTACTTCCACTGAGTATTTGTTTTAGCCCAACAGTTCTTTAACCAACCTTGTCTCTGTGTTTTCCAGGTGTTCTGATAGCTTGCTACTTAGTTTTTGCCACAAGAATGAGTGCTGACCAAGCAATTCTTTTTGTCAGAGCCAAAAGGCCTAATTCTATCCAGACCAGGGGGCAGTTACTGTGCATCAGGGAGTTCACTCAGTTCTTGGTTCCCCTGCGAAATGTGTTTGCTTGCTGTGAGCCCAAGGCACACACAGTGACCCTGTCCCAGTACCTGACCCGCCAGAGGCACCTGCTGCACGGCTACGAGAGCAGGCACCTCAAACACGTGC
Source organism: Calyptomena viridis (assembly GCA_013390005.1). NCBI lineage: Eukaryota > Metazoa > Chordata > Aves > Passeriformes > Eurylaimidae > Calyptomena > Calyptomena viridis. Next base: position 9,124 of record WEIV01006102.1, on the reverse strand, counting down.
CAAAGCTCATCCACCTCGTCTGCAAACTGCTGCTCGACCTGGCTGAGAACAGACAGGTGGTGGAGGCAGAGCTGCTGGACATCCCAGACCTGTCAGCTGAGATAGAGAAGACTGTTTCTCAGTTTGTGTCCACACAGCTCGACCGAGACTTCGCCAGGCAGGACAGCGACACGTCCGAGTCGTCCCACACCCACTCCTCTGCTTTTGAGACCCAGGATTCTCATTTCTCCCTGGGACATGAATGTGATTCTTTCTGCAAAAGAAGGAATGTCGAATGCCTTCAGCCTCTTACTCATCTGAAAAGGCGTCTAAGCTATAGTGACTCAGATTTAAGGAGAACTGAGTTTCTTTTAGAGCAAGATGACACTGCCTGGAGGGTGCCTGCTCAGATATTACTGTGCAACAAACACAAGGAGAACAGTGGTGAGGAGTGTTCTGGCACAGGTGAACCAAAGCCACAGCTGGAGTTGAACAAAGAAGTGTTAGTGCGTAACACGTGCATGTTCTGGAGTCAGGGCAGATTCAATCTGGATGGACGGAAAGATGGATCCTCCCTTTATTCCAGGAGGAACTCTACCAGAGAAGTCCAGCGCAGCAGAACCTTTTCCTCAGGCCTGGCATCCATCCACAGTACCAGGGAACCAGGAGTGCCAAGGCATAACTTTGCCAAGGAGATTGAACACAGCAAGGACTACAAGATTAATATATATGGCAGGAGAGTCTATGTCTCTGAGGACTCGGATTCCTCTTCTTCTTCCAAAGCAAACTTTTCCATTGGATATGAAAGCCAAGGTAGCAGAGATGTGTCAGAGACAATTCCACACATTGTTCTGCAGTCAGAATTAAGTTTGGAAGCCCGGAGAGTTTTGGCAGCAAAAGCACTTGCAGATATAAATGAATTCCTGGGAGAGGATGAAGTGAAGCAGAAGGTGGAATTGTGGCAGGTAATTTTTAACTTGATTCCACCTTATGGGCTTTGCATATTTCACCTTGGTAATTTCCTAGAATGGCAAAAACACCACGTGGTGCTTTGAAGTGGCACATTGGGACAGCAGTTTATATGTAGTTCAGTAAATGATTGTACTTGTTATGGGCCAGTTCTTTCACAGGCTGGCAAAATGCACCTACAAATCTTGGTCTCTAGCAGGAAGGCAGAGACCTCCTTTCTGGTTGTGTTCCTTCATTTTCCTAACTAGGGAAAATTGGTGCCATTATCTGTGGTTGCAGCTCAGCTGCTGGTAGCGTGGAAGTAGCACAGATTTTAAGGTAGAGCTGTGTTGGTTTTCATCAGTGCTTTCTCAGAACTAATCAGAGAATTCTGTGGGTAAAAGAAGAAGAATTTAGTAGAAACTTAATTGCTTATCCTCACAACCTAATCCTCCTTTGAAGCTGGAATACAGAGCTAGTTCATGTATTCCAGTAGAGCATTGGGAGGTTCTCAGCTGCACTGTTTATGTCTTCCTTCTGTTTCAAAGAATCACTTTATTACTCCTGATTAATGTTGATACTTTGGAAAAAAATACAGATTTTTTTTAGTAACTTGTAAGTCTTTTTCTCTTGGAACATAAGCAGCAAACTACTGCTGCAATCAAAGAGAACGTTGGCAAAGGTAAATAGATGATGCATTTTCAGTTTTGTTTTCTTTTGTTTTAAGAAAGAACTGAATTCTCGAGATGGAGCTTGGGATAAAATCTGCACCGAGAGAGACCCTTTTATCCTCTGCAGCTTGATGTGGTCCTGGATAGAGCAGCTGAAAGAACCTATTATATCCAAAGATGATGTTGACATGCTGGCAAAAAATGGCACAGAATCTCAGGATGCACTCTGCTTGCTGAGAAAGGTAGATATTGGGTCTGTCAGGTCATTCTTTAACTTTAGGCAAGGGAATTGCACTTTTTAAAAGCCACTTCAACCTCTTTAAAAATCAGAATGAGAATTCATTCTGTGTCAAATAGTATGAGTTGTAATCAATACTGTGGTAATGAATAATACAAGAAAAATACCAGCCACAATCCTTGAACAGCATTCAGTAGCAGCTCAACTTCTGCACCTTTCCTGCAAATTCTGCACTTTAAGATCCAGAGGCAAAGATGAGAAACCTCTGCTGTGACTCCATGGATGGCTTTTGTTATGTCACATTTGGCAGTACTTTATGCTTGTCCTATTTATGTGCAAACATCTTCATCTGACAGCTTTGGAAGAGCTGGGGCAAGGAATAGGAAGAATTTGCTAATTCAAAGAATCAGAAGCCTAATTCTTCTGCAGAAGTTAGAACTGTGGCCACCTGTATTCTGAAATCCCTATGAAAAATAGGTACTGGTGATCCAAACTGTTTAGTTGTGCTTTCCCCAAAAGGAAAATAAATTTAGAAGATAAATTTACAAAGGTAAATTAAAAAATTAATGAACTTCTCCATTCTTGATCTCTTAATTATCCAAATAAATTTCCTAATTATTTGGTAAATTTGTGTTCCTGAAGTATTCAGGAAGAAAACAGAACCTCTTTTATCTCTTCCAGATACTAAAAAATACAGCTTCTAATCAGTAGGTGGTCAGAACTTCATGTGCAGTTATCATCTTCATGATATTCAGAATTCCCAAGTTCATCTGAAAACATCATGTTTTTAACTCAAGAATTCATTCTATCAGAAAAAAACCCAACCAACCCCAACCCCCCCCCTTTTTATTTATATTAGATAAAAACTGCTTGTGAATAATAATTTCTTTTAATTTAAAAATATTAGTTTTATGTTTCCTGTATTATTCCAGAATCCCACAATAGCTGTGTAGGCAGGGACCTCTGGATATCTTGTAGTGCAACTCTCTTGCTCCAAACACAGCTGCTGGTATGACAGATGCTCCAGTCCCTTAATTAAGGAGGTTCCTAAGCTGGAAAAGGGATGGGAAGGAGCAGCCACAAAGATCTGTTGCTCTGCCACCTTCCTTTAGACTTGGAAAGACAGAGAAAGGTGCAAGAAAATCGTGAGTCAGATGGGAAAAGAGCCCTAAAAGTGCTTGGCATTTGGGGCTAAAAAGAGCAAATCTCACCTTGTCTGTGCCAATTCCCATGTGTGTGGAGGGGATCCTGAGAAATAAGTCTCCAGGGGCACATCTGACCTCCCAGGAATTCCCTGAGCAGTTTGTGGTACTTGAGAGAAGAGTTTTTCCTACAGCAACTGAACTAATTACATTGAGGCTCTTTGGGCTTGTGGGAATTCCCTGCCCAACTCTTGCACCTGAAGAGTTCAATGCAGGAAGGCACAGCCTTGATATTTAAACAGCAGTTCACAAAACCTGAGTGTTCAAATGTTTGTCATGGAGATATTTCTTCTAATGAGCTGCTGTTCCTTTTCCCCCCAGGAGCAGTGTCAGACTATCCTTTGTATTTTACACTGTGTGGTGAACCTGCAAATGCTGCCAGCTGATGTGGAGGAGGCCTTACTTGCTCGGGCTATTAAAGCTTTCACCAAGGCAAGTAATCTTAAATAATGTCCAGAATTTGTGTGTCTTAAACCTTGAGTCTCCTTTTTCTATTTCTGGACCACTGGCAGCTCATGAACATCTTCAAACTGGGGAAAAGATAATTTTTGAATGGTGAGACTAACTAATCACTGGGAGTACCTTACCAAAGGCCTTGGTAGATGCTGTACTATTTAAATTCTTTCCATCAGATTAAGTAATTTCCTGAAATTACACTGCAATCCAGTTATGTTTCAGGCCTGTAATGTAAATTGTGAATAAATGCCTCCTGCTTTTGGGATCATTCAGTAACAGTGACAGATGAAGCTATTGCTCAGCTCAGAGCTGCTTTCTTCTCAGATGCAGCCAAGGAAATTTGAATTTCCACAGAATGTTCACCATGCTGCTTCCTAAAAAACCCTAAAAATCTCCAGGTGTGTCACCTGTTAAAACAATGATGACAATTCTGCTAGTTTATTTTAATGTCTAGTCAGCATAAAACTGAAACCACTTAGCATTAAGCACTTCATTGTAAAGTACATCCTTTCTTTGATAAATCCCAAAGATGTTTTTTAAGCATTGGGTATCTGCTTTTTGCTGTGTAATGTCTGTTTAACAACTGAACTGCAATTTCTCTCTTTCACTAGACCAGCTTTGATTCTGAAAATGGCCCATATGTTTATGATACCTTGAAAAATGTATTTAAGCAAACACTGGAAGAAAAAAGGAAAATCATTAAGGAAGGAAGAGAGAATCCTTCTTGATTGCTACACAGCTCTGCTGAAGAAATAGATGGGCCTACCAAATTATTTTGCATTTTCCAGCTACTGTATTTTGTGCTACCTGGCATGTTATACCTAACTCTAGGTAATAGTAGTTATTAACAAATAATTTTATTTTTTTAGAGAGAGGTTTAGTGGCACTTGTTCAATCTGCACAGTTTTAAAGAACAGCTCCTGTGTGACCACACTCTGTAGCATTTGGTTTCAGGTACTGTGCTTTTATATTGTGAAAGGTTCTCCTCAAATGTGTTTATTGATTTAGAAACCTCTATTATTGGCAAGAAACATTATTTTCAAGTTACACCATTGCCATAAGTTCAGTGCCATGATACACAAATGTTTAATGGATTAATATTTATGTATTACATATGTTTACATGAATGTTATTTGATTTTACTTTGCAGAAAATAAATAATGGCTGAACCTATGAAACTGCTTTTGCTTTTAGAAATTTTAAAATAAGACCAAGAATAATAATGGACAGATCTTGAGGTCTGCTATTGACAGCAGACAATATTTTCCATTAGAGATCTCTTAAATAATTGTGTTTCTAAAACACATTGCAGTAGAGAAATACATTGTGTTGAGTATTAGTTATCAAGCCCTTAATTTAGGCTTTTTTGGCTAAGAGAGCTTTAAACTGTTTTTAACAGAAAGTTTATTGTGGCATTTTAAGTGTTTAGAATAAGAGGAAAATAAATAACTAAAATAAGGTAAAATAAAATTTTACATTTTGTATAAAATTTTACCTTATTTGCTAAACTTAGTGAAAAAACACTTAATTATGAAATCTTAATAAGGATATAATTCTGTCTGTACTTATGTTCAGCAAAAACTTGCATTAATAAGTGTAGCATAATAATTCTACAAAATAATCAAAATCTTAGTATCTGCAATACACTTTGTAGAGGCATTTTTACCTACTAAGACAGAGACAAGTGGGACATCATCATAGCTGCAGTTTTGTCTAGTCGCTTTAAGGTTTGAACTGGAATGCCAGTTTGCAGGACTAACAGTTTATCCAGTTTGATATATTTAAGTAGTTAAACAAGAATCTACCCTTTTCTGAAATATTTTTATTCTTTACTGTAACTTAGAGGTAAAAATAGAGCAGTTTGAAATTTATATAAATTATACATTCTACAACTGCTGGATGATTTTATATCAGATTCAGGTCCAAAAAAGTACTTTGGCAGAATCATCCTAAAATAAGCACATTGGAAGGAAAACATCACATTGAAAGGAAAATCACACACACAAACCCAGCTCTGTACAGAGACAAGGCCACACCACAAGCACTTTTACATTGGGATGCCTTGGCACTCAGGCTTGGGAACACCAAAATGCATTTGCAAGTGTCTTAGTTTCCCAAGAAATCCTTTGAGTTTATTCCAGTTAACAGCTCCAAATAGCCAGCACCAATTCCTGGTGTTATTTGCTTTAGTTGTGTATTTTAGTTATTTATTTCTATACCCCAATACACTTGGGGTGTAGAAACCAGGTCAGTTTTGTTGAAATCAGTGTAATGAACAAGGGCATTCACATACCATTAGCTCCAGCTAGAATAACCTTTCTGAGGTTAATGTCAGGTGTTGGCATTTGAAAAATTACCTACACACAGCCCATGTAAATGGACAGTGTGGAAGTAGGTGCCTTTTTTATTTAGTGTGTTCTGGTTCACTGACAAGTATTTACAATTATGGCCAAACAGGCCACCACATCCAATTGAACCCATCGTGGACAAAACCAAAAATAGCCCATCTGAATGAATAATCAACTTTAGCAGCAGCCTATTAATTAATTTGTGACCCAAGTGATGCAAATCAGGGTGACCTAATTGTGGTCTTCCAGTATCTGAAGGGAGCCCACAGGAAAGATGGAGAAGGATTATTTACAGGAGTCTGGAGTGCCAGGACAAGGGGGAATGGCTTCCCACTGCCAGAGGGCAGGGTTAGATGGGATATTGGGAAGAAAATCTCCTCTGTGAGGGTGGGAGGCCCTGGCACAGGGTGCCCAGAGAAGCTGTGGCTGCCCCATCCCTGGAAGTGTCCAGGCCAGGCTGGACAGGGCTTGGAGCAACCTGGGATAGTGGAAGGTGTCCCTGCCCATGGCAGGGGGTGGAACAAGATGGTCTTGACTGTCCCTTCCATCTCAAACCAGTCTGTGATTCTATGATGGTTCAATTAAATGCTTAAACAGCAAAAAGTCCTCCTTGCTTCCTCATGCACTACACCTGACTCACAGCTTTGTGTGACAGCCTTGCAGCTGTGGGTGAGGTGTGGGATGATTTCTCCTCACACTTCAGGAACACTGCCTTGCCATGCTGACACTCAAATCCTCCCCAAATCCTGCTGCAGCAGAATGGCAGCAGGATGGGACAGGGGGACCTGGTCTGTCTCTGCTGCTCTCTGTTCTTCCAGAAAATTCCTCTCCCATTAGAAGGTCATCTCTGTACCAGCAGCAGCCTCCCCTGCAACAACTACTGCAATAAACCACTTTTGAAGTCATGTCAGAAGTGCAGAATCCTTGGATCCCCCAGCGTGCCCTGCAGGACAAACCCCTCTGCCACTGCCATGCTGTCCTTCCATAACCATCAGGACTCTTCTTTCATGGTCCTCTCTTGCCTCAAGTCCACCAGCCAGCTCACTTGTCATGTGTGGTAAGATATGGTAACTACCAAAATATCACTAGGAGAACCCTGAGGAGAAAAACATGCCAGTTACACCTTTGGAGCCAAATGCCTTCTGGAGTGCCTGCCCTCATGCTCTGCCATCTCACCCACCAGAGAGTGACCCGTGTACTGCAGCCTACAGTTAGGGTTTTGTAACATTGAAATGGGGATTGCTGTGGATAAATTACTACAGAAATAATACAAATGAATGTACCATCCCAGGCTGGAGCTGAATAGCCCCAGGAATTTTGGAAAGGTGAGGTCAGTGTAGCAGAGTGAACAGAACTGAGTAGAAGTCATCCGAAAATAAAAAGAGGAAATGGTAAAGGAATTGTTGTGTGGTTTTGGGGATTTGTTTATCTTGTGCACAAAAGGAAATCAAAAGCTCCCCACCCCCAAAAGGATTGGAAATATGGAATATACTCCATAGCAGAGTCTTAGACCTCTGTATCCTTAAAACAGTTTTATCAGCGTGCAACAACTGCAGCTTGAGCTGGTGCCTCTGAGAAGGGGCAGAGGACACCCAGGGCTGTTACACCCTCACAGTCCGAGCACTGGGGTGTTTGTGGCTGGCACTGCAGGGCCCCTGGCCTTCTGCTGAGCCCTCTCTCTCCTGCAGTCTCGGGGGCTGTCAAATCTGCCTTTTTGTTCTGATCCACCATCAGATCCACCACAAGAGCACGTTGTCCCTGAGGGTGTGAAAATCCCCGTTCTTTCCAGAATGTTCCTGTTGCATGACAACCCTGAAGGCAAACGGGGGCTGTACAGATGTTAACTCTTCCCAGACATGCTGCACACATCAAAGCTACTCTTTCTGCTCCCTGGGCACAGTTCTGCTGCTGTCCCCTGCCCCTGGCTCCCCACAGCACGGCCAGATTTGCACTGTCTGTGCAGGGAATGCGATGAGCCATCTGCAAATAGAACAAGGTCTGGGTTATGTGAGGGAACATCACTTAAATCACTTGAAATGTGCATCACTTGCTCACACTGAGATCCTTCTCCATCATCACGTACTACACTTCCTGGATCCAAGATGTTGCCTCTTATTTTAAGTCCTCTCCATGTGCCCGTTGTGGCTGTTGCTGCTGCCACTGACTGAGCACTGAGCACTGAGTTCCTGCTGCACCTGGATCCAGTTGTGACTCATCTCTCATGGGCTCCTAATTTCTTTGTTACCTCTCCACAAGTGATTCTCTATCTATTAGTTCTTGGTTGCCTGAGTCAGAGGTTTCGTCATTTTCCCCAATCCAGGAGTCCACGGCCTACAAAATCCCACAGCTCTCAGAAAACTTTGTACCTGCTTTTTGTGACTGGACATGGGAGACTTAATTATGGCCTCTGTTCCTTCTGGATCTATCATTTATTGCCCCTACCTCAAAACAAAGCCTAAATCTTTAACTTTCCTTTTGACACAACTGAATTTTGAATGGAGATGCAGCTGTTGCCTGTTTTCCAGGGCAATATGTCTAGTACACAATTTTCATCTAAATTTCCTAATGACAAACATCTACATAAACCAACTCTAGAAGAACTGATTCACCCAACAATTCAATGCCTTAATTCCAGTGCATTAAGCTCCAGACTGCTCTGCAGACTCAACAGCCCTAACTTTCTACCTCCTGAAGGCCACAGCAGAACTTTAAAGCATTCTCTCAGGTTCAGTATTTCTTTGTAATAGCAAAAGTCTTTTCCTTTCATTTTCACTGACGGGGCCATACAAGGCAGGAGGCAACAGAACCCCAGTTCCCTGCTCACGTAGGACTCTGCATTTTATCCTCCTGGAAGAAAATGAAACAGTGTCCCTCAAATTAATATAAATAACATTATTTTGAAAAGTAAAAAGTTCTGCTGCTGTGACCATGTCAGGGCTACAGATGATGCCATCCATTTATGAACAGAACTTAGAAAAATGTGCTATTATAAATATTTTTTAGAAATATACACAGAATTTCCACCATTACAAGCAAATACTAGTCCACAGGAAATCTCATACAAAAAAAAAATAAAAGCAGTGTTTCAGCTGACAGAGGGGACAAAGTCATAGAAGGAAAAAATTTCTTAGGAAAACGAGTCAGCCGAGTGGGGTGTGTCTCTACAAGGGAGACAGACCCCGAGCTACACCATGGCAACACTTTTATACCCTCTCTATCCAGCACGGAGTGCTCATTACAGACTGGTGATGATACTCACCTCCCAAACCCTTTACAAAACTC
>WEIV01006101.1:8588-21797 GCA_013390005.1 Calyptomena viridis | reverse complement strand
TGTTGGAAATTGAGATCCTTTTTTAATATTCAAAACATCATCTGATTCACATAATCTTTATAAAAAATAATGATAAATTATTCTTTCCCCTGTAACAAAACATATTTTCCCCTATTTCTGTTTCTTTGGTTCTAACTTCAGTTACAGAAGCAATAATAAGTTCAATACAAATCTAACAAATTTGTTAGATACATAAATATATATAAATAGCTGTATCTAATGCTCCTGCTCCTGCCTGTTTTCTNTCATAAAAAAGTTGCTCATATGTTTAAGCTGTCACTGAACTGATTAATGATTAAGAGGAGGTGAACAGTTCAGCAGAGTTAAGTCTGAATCTAATACATATCAGGGTACTAGCATTTGCTGAACAAAAACGATCTTGTTTTTATTAGCTAGGTTCAGATTTGATGGGATGAACCGTTCACCCAGATGTAGTCGTAATTCAAGAGAACTATAAGCAACAATAAAATGTCTCTTTTACTTTGGCATTTTGTATATAAATGGAAAAACATAACATGGGTCAAACCCTACTCTTTTTATTTAGAATTAGAATGTTTGAAAATAGAATGCTAAAAATATTATTAAATGAATATACTCTCATTTGAGTAGAAGTACTTGTCTATAACAATGCTGTACAGTTTCCCCACTAAATCATCTTGGAAAAAGAGATAACTCAAATAAAGAGGCTTTTTGAAGACAACTTTAAAATAGGGAATATTCAAAACTACAACCCTGTCCACAGATCTCCATGCTTAAATTTCATAATACCTTTAAGTTTCTTTATCCATGGAGCACTGGGTCTTCAGTTTCCCTCCTCACATATTTTTAAATATGAAGAAATGTGTAGCCCAAGGAGGGAATTTGCCAACTTTTCTCCTCAACTTTCTTTCTCTAACCAAAGCACATGAAATATGCAGAATCTAACAAATGAATGTTTAAAGGGCATTGAAAGGACAATTTAGAAGTGTATTTACAGTTACTAGAAAGATGTTTTTAATCATTCATCATTAACTACAGTTATCACATTAATATGTAATAGTGTGAACTGGCAAGGATATGGAGCATGGCCAAGTATACTGGTAGAGGAATATATGGGCTAATGAAAATGTAGAAGGAATAAGATCAAAATAAGATCAAAAGCAGCACAGGTAAAATCTGACAAACTGTTTAAATATTCTCAATTTCTGGAAATTTTCTACTCAAAAAGTAAGAAATAATACACCTTGAAATATATTTTCATTATCACAAAACTTGTTAATAAATTTTCAGTTGTTTCTGATTCTACATGTACCACAAATTGGACATTATTAATTATTTGCCATAATTAATAATTAAAACCTTTAATAATTAATTAGCTTATTGGGAAAAAATCAGTGCCTATAATGAAGTATTTGAAGCAGCAGTAATTGTCAGGATGCTCTTGTCTCCTAAGACTGGTAAAGTGTATTCATTTCCTTATGTGACTGCAATTATTTGTTTAAGAGCAGGCGTCACTGGCATTAATTAGAATCATTATGATGGGTGCTATACAAGCACACATATATCTGATGTGATCTTTGCCTGAAAACTGACATTCCAACTGAAAGGAACACCAGAATGATTATAAAACAACTGGTGAAAAATGAACAGAGAGCTCAATAACAAATCTTTGTGCTTACAAAACAACCATATGCATAAACAATATATTTTCTACCATTAAGTGCATTCTATTTTCAAATGCCAGCTTCTATTTGATCTGCTTTTCATTAGTTTGTCATTAATATCACTGCTGAAATAGATTTTGATGTAAACTAATGTACACAGCAAAAACTGTACAGCCTCTATCTGTAGTTAATTTGAAAACTTTCTGAACAGTAAGTTTTAGTAGACCTGTCTTATGAAGGAAGTGTGTGCACTGCAGTTACAACACAAAACACTGCCAAAAGTGCCTGGTCATTACAGTTAAGCCTTATACAAATAAAAGTGTACTTAACATTTGAGAATCAGATCAGTCTATTAACCAGGAGACACATAGAGATGTGTATCCTGTGATATTTAAGGACATTAAATAAATTCCAATAGCCAAGTTAAATTAACATGCAGAAATTATGCATGAATATCTGAAAGTACTTTAAATGTGATTAATGAAGTCTGGATGATAATTACATTAGGAAACCAGTAGCATTAAATGAAGATAGTTTTGTGCAAAGAGACAAAATTCATCAAAATTTTTAACAAATGGACAAAAGATTAAAGATAAGGATCCAACTCAATTACAGTCTATGGCCCCAATCCAGCAAACCACTTAGAGCTTAAGTTTAGTTTTATCAAACTCAACAGACTTCATCAGCCTAAAGATAACCATCTGCCTCAGGCACTTTCTAAACTGGGGCCTATGGATTCTGTGCAACTACACCAAAACACAACACATTTGCCTTGCAACAGTTATATATTTTACTATTAATTAAAATGCTATCTGTTAAAACAAAGTGTGCTCTAAAAGGTTTTAGTGAAATGCAAACGATTATGTTTCTAGCCCTGTTACATTCAGTGTCATCTGGAAAATTTTCCAGGAAGCTAAATAAGAGATCTCTGACCTCTAATTGCAGAGAAGCAATGCATTTTATAGCCTTTTATTTTTTTTCATTTTCATAATTTGTGCCTCTCAGAAGCATAACAACTATTGAAAAAACAATTTGCAGGAAGATTGAATCAAATTTAAGCATAGCCATTCTGCCAGTCTTTAACATTTCCTTCAGCTTTTTGGAATAAAAAGAATCTCCTAAACAAAAAACGAAATCTTCTAGGATAGTGATTAGACCACTAGATTTGGCTCTGGATATCAGTAGAGAGCTCTGCTGAAAATTAGGGAGTAAATCTTATTGGTAATTATGTTTTACATTGAAGATAGAGCTTAGGGAACAAATACTGCCAGTAAAAATAGGCCTCTCTGCATGTGATAGCTGACGATCTGTTCATCTCTGAATCACCAGCTCCTGATAGTTTTTTTAGACATGGCTACAATAAGAAGAATAAACAAACAGAACAAAGTAGTTTTAAAATAAATTTGATCAATCATATGTTAACTGTAGAGACAGGCACATAATATAAAATGCACAGGTAAATAAAGGTTTAATCATAGTGAACTCAATATGGAACAAAGTGCAATAGAAAAACTCAAAGATCAGACTCTGATATTGTTCTGGATTGTGAAAAACAAAACTAGAGATTGTTTTCCAGCTAAGAGGTACCCCTATCAGAGAATGAACCCAGGAAGGGCTAGCTGAACAATAGCAGGCACATGTTCTTATAATTACTTTTTTGGATATAAAAATTGACAAAATCTGATAAATTTTGAATGCATTTTGAACGCATTAAAATGTGTTTTGGTGGGGTTTGATATTACTTAACAAACAATTTAATATTACATTGAAATTTCACTCCCTCCCCTTTAGCAATTGTAAAAAATGCAAACAAATAAGGATTGACTTTCACCCAGTGTGACTTAATATTTAGCATTTAACAAGGTGACTTAACATTTGATTCATTAAGGAGAAAGTTGTGGTGCTGCTTGTGTTTTTTTGCTATGACAGTCCAATATCAAGAGCAAGATAGTCCTGACAAATGTTTCAGTTCCTTTTCTGTTTGAACAGTTTCAACACATGAGATCTTATCTCAGGGAAGCGACAAATGTTTAAAGTACTAAGAGTGGTAGGAACAGATATGACCTGGATATGTTCTCAATTCAACACTTGTAAAAAGGAGCAGGGCTAAGGTACAAAGATTGGAAAGATGTCCTAACCGGCAGATTAGACAAAAAGTGTGTTCTAAAACACAGGCACTGTCACTTTAATAGCAGAGCACAGACTTTTGTGGTGGGTTGACCCTGGCTGGACACCAGGTGCTCACCAAGGCAGGTCTATCACTCCTCTCTTCAGATGGACAGGGGAGAGAAAATAAAATCAAAGGCTTGTGGGTCAAGGTAAGGACAAGGAGAGATCAGTCACCAGTCCCCATCACCTGCAAACCAGACATGACTTGAGGGACTTAAGATTTCCAATCAATTCAGAATATGGTCATAAGAACTAAAACCAATCTCAAAATGGTTCCCCCCATCCCTCCTTTCTTCCCAGATATAACTTTATTTCTGAATCTCTACCACCTCCCTCTCAGTGGTGCAGGAGAAAAGGGTTCATCACACCCTGTCTCCACTTCTTCCGTCACTGCTTCCTCTGTGGGAAGAGGACTCCTCACACTCTTCCCGTGATCCAGTGTGTGGTCCCTCTTTTACATGGGACAGTCCTGCATGAACTACTGGGGGCCCTTCCATGGGGGGCAGTCCTTCAGGAACAGACTGCTCCAGTGTGGGTTCCCTATGGGGTCATGAGTGCTGCCAGCAAACCTGCTCCCTCCTCAGGTCCTGCCTGGAGCCTGCTCCAGTGCAGGCATCCCACAGGGTCACAGGCTGCTTTGGGCATCCACCTGATCCACTGATGGATCAACACAGGCTGCAGGGGAACAGCTGCCTCTCCATGATCTTCACCACGGGCTGCAGGAAAATCTGTGCTCCTGGAGCACCTTCTCCCTTTCCTTCTTCACTGACCTCATATGTCCTCTCTCCAGTTACAGTTTCTGTTCAAAGTTTTTCCTTTCTTAAATATGTTATTCCAGAGGCACTGTCACTGATGGGCTTGACCTTGGCCAGCCATGTCTTGGAGGCAGCTGGCACTGGCTCCATCAGATACAGGGGAAGCTTCTGGCAGCTCCTCACAAAAGCCACCCCATCACCAAAGCCTTGCCACGCGAACTCAATGCATCTTCTATCAGGTGCATACAGGAATACATTTCGGTATGTGGTGGAGATTCTTCTGTCTTGCACAGTATCACATATAGTTTTTACACAACCATAATTTGAATGTATATAGAAACATTTCGTTTCAGTAAAAGTGTTTGAAGAATAAACTGTGTTCACAGAAAATACGTAAAATGTTACCATCCATATGGAAGAAAACTGTGCACATGACTAGTTAGTTGGAGACAGTTGAAGTAGTTAACCATTAAATCTTTTAAAAAAGAACATGCATACTATTAAAAATTACTCCCCTTTTCAGTTATATATTTGATAATTCAAAATTTGTATGCATATTAACTTAGTTGCCTTGTAAGAAAACTTAATGAGTAGGACCCAGACAATGTTTTCAGTAGAATTTGTATGTAACAGTTTTCTCTTTTCAGTTGGTGGCCAAGACAGGAAACAGCACAGTCATGATGCAATTCTAGGTGATGTACAGAATCAGCATCCACCAATCTAGCCTCACAAAAAAACCCCACTTCATAAAATGAAATTCTATTTGAGATTCCTGTCTGTGAAAGCATTGTTTGTCTACGCTAACAATATTGAATGGATTACTTTGGAAAGCATTACATTTAGGGTAGGATTAGCACTATACTACTCTTCAACTAATACATATTTCTTTCAACTCTGAAAAAATATTCTCTCTATAGCAAGGACATGAAAAAAAAGGTGAACTCACCATGAAATCGAGTATATATCTATTATTCTTGACCTTAGTAATTCCAACAATCCTATTAATACATAACATATACATTGTTGATGTTTTTTCCTTTTGAAGAACCAGAACACTTCAATATTGAACAGTGTTTCAATAAATTCTTATTCACAGCGCATGTACAAAGATTGCAATATTTGTTTTATCAATGAAAAATATTTTAAAAATAGACTAAGCATAACTTTCAAACAAAACCCACAAGTCACTTCGTCTCAGGTTTCTCCAGCTGGATTTTAATTTTTTTTTAGCTTATTTAGTTATAACTAGGTAAAAAATACATTATTTCAAAACACATGGAAACAAGGCTTTTTAGAGGGTTTCACTCCTTCCTGTCTTAAGTCAGAGACTTCTAGTTCAGCAGGTGTGAAATTCCAGTTTAAGTACAAGCTACTTTAATTTCACAGTTGAATCGCAGAGTTGCCACAGAGTCCCCATTGAGCAAATTTCACATTTGCATGCATTCAAGGTCATTACTGAAGGTGATTGAAATGAGACTCGACATCTCCATTTATTTATTGTCAGAGAAGGGGTCTGAAATTTGCACTGACTCTAATCATTCTGATTCCAAGTCTAAATCAAGGTTATTGCAGTCTCGTCTTGCCTTGTCAAAGAAGAATTTCTACTGCTAAAACACTAGCTTCCAATAATTCCCATCTTTGATCAGATTTCAAGCTCAATAATTCAGACACGAGTGCTGCGCAATCTGCTTGTACATCACTCCATCAATTCATATTATTACCTCTCATTGGATTAAACCAGCATCTTTTTATTTCCTTTACCATGTTACTGAACATTTCAGTGATGCACCTCAACACCTTAAATAACACAGAATACAGTTTAAAAAATATATATATGTGTGTGTCTGTTTAACAATACAAACCCTTCTTTATATACATATATTTACATATATATGCATATGGTATATATGATATATATTCATAAAAATGTAAACATGCATATATAGAAACTCACATAACGAGAGAATTTGGACTCTATATCCAGATAAAAAAGAAACTATGTTTGATGACTAACAGAAATTTGAATCATGGTTACAGTAGACACTCTATAATAAGAATGAAAATCACCTAAATATAGAATAGTGCTGAAAATCCTACTGATTATTTATAATGCAAAATAATTCTGCTCAATAACTGTTTTTGAAAGGGAAGTCTTGAACTTCTGAAAAATATTTTATTGGAAAAAACCAGCACATTTAGCCTCAGTTTGATCAGTCCCAAAATAAGAAAATTTCACAGGTCTAGGAGCAGTTCATATGAATGGGACTATTTTACCTCCATTACATAGATGTAAAAATTTATGCACAGCAAAATTACAATGCTTGTACAAAATGACACAATGATCCAGAAGTGCTGAGAAGCCACCACAGACTGTGAAATTCTTTACTCTAAAAATTATGTGATTATACCTATGTGCTACTCATTTCAGAGCCCAGGAGCCATTAATTTCATTCCTTTTAGTATCATGATGCAGTTCCTGAAGTCTACAGGTTTGTTGGTTTGTTTTAATGACATATTTTTCAAGCTTTGAACTTGAACTTGGAACATACTTAATTTAGTCTCTGATCACATGTAGCTATTACGAAATAAATGTATTATATCAGACTAATTTGCGAAGTAAAGCCACCCTAATTTTAAAGGTCCAGCTATATTTTCTTGGATTAACTTCCATGGCTAGATAATCTCTAAACAGACTAGAGATGCAACTGCTATCAATTGATTTCCTACCACTCATTAAAAAGCTTTCTGTTGAGCTGAAAAATAAGCAGTGAATTGATAAGTGTGAAATCAATTCCCTTTTACTCTTTGCAGGCCAAAGATAAATACTTGTAATAGACTTGAAAGTTACAGCATATAGGTAACTTTTGATCTTTGTACTCTCTGTACTGCACTATATGTCAAAGTTATCAGTCTGATTTTGTCTAATTCACAGATCCATTTCTTTTCCCTAAGAAAATTAAGTTTAAATGTCACTATAAGGAAGCATAAGGAAGAACATCAATAAATAGTTCATTGGGTCACTACATTTATAAAAACTGTTTTTCCACTGGGCATTTTGCTGAGCTTAATACAGTGTATTCTTCATGTTACATATTTAAAATCTTTTCTAGGTGTGCGAAAATAGATAATGACTGTAGTATCCAACTTTTTCAGTTACGACTATACTTATTCTCATATATACCTATCATTCAGGACTATTACTACACAACTTTATGGAAGACCTGAAAATAACAGAAGAGTCTTAAATGAACAGGATTTAGCTGCACAAGTAGGCTACACAAAGGCCAAGGAAAGAATACTCAGCACTGAGAGCTTTTCCCATGAGAATTTACTGATACTTCCTCTGGGAAACATTATCTAAGCATCAAGGAAGTGTTTGGTACTACTTGCCAGTAATACAGAAAACGTTTGTCAAATACAACAGTTTTCAATTTTTTTTCTAAATAAATATTTTTATTGCTGTTTAATTAATCATTCCACTCCTGAAAAAAAATTAATGACTTAATAAAATAAATTTAGATACAGATATTTTCTGGTTTCTGTCCATTCTAAAGGAAAGACTGATTTCTTAGCCTTGTTTCAACTATCCTAAGAAAACCTGTTTCTCCTGACTGGAGGGCTGCAGAAACAAATTTTATGCAGAAAGGTAGTTCTGGATACAAAGAGCAGAGAAACATCCCAACTATCCTTTGGTCTCCTTTCATCTCTCCTTCAGTAAAACCATTTCAACAGAAGAGTTCAGAAATTTTAAAACTAGTACTCTTTACTTTAGGGCTTCTAAGAAAACTTTTACCAGCTGTGTCATCTTATGTTACCATGACATATCATATTGATAGCCCTGATATGCTAATACTACCATATTTTATTATTGTTAATAAATTAACAATATTGTTAATATTGGTTAAATATGATTGTTAATCAATGAATTTTATTAAAATAATTGAATTTTATTAACATTTTCATAAAATTTTAATTATAATAAAATGAAACAAAATTGTAAAGTCACTGGCATTGTTGACAATCAGATGAATCATAGTGAAACTGCATGAATAAAAATGAAATCTACAATGTTTATTTGAAACTTTTTTAAATCAGAAAACTTTGTTATTTCTTTTCTTCTTAGCAATGCCAAGAGAAAAATAAATAATATCTTCAGAATTAAATATTGTCTGATGGCTTTGCTGCCTCTAGGTACTATGGGGCTAATTTCCNTCCTTTCATCTCTCCTTCAGTAAAACCATTTCAACAGAAGAGTTCAGAAATTTTAAAACTAGTACTCTTTACTTTAGGGCTTCTAAGAAAACTTTTACCAGCTGTGTCATCTTATGTTACCATGACATATCATATTGANTCTTAAGAAGGCAGTGGAAGTTTCTCTTGGTGTAATATCGTCTTTCCCTGGGTTTTCATGGCTGGGAGCATGGCAGGCAACGGACACACAGCATTCTACCAAATCCTGTCTTCAACAAGAAATCTAAGATGGTACAAAATAGAATTTTCCACCTGTGGAGATCAGCAAACGTGAGTGGTTCACCACTTGCAGAGAGAATGACTGTGGTCAGAAAACACTGCCAGAAATCCAGGGTGCACATGAGCATAGAGCTCATGCCCATATCAGCTTTAAGAGATTATACAGCAAACATTAACACTGATCTCTAAGACGTGCTATCTAGTTTCTTGAGGAAATTTAGACATTTCTGAGGTTCAGATTTCTTCTTTTAAGAATCAGATAATTATGAAAAACATGTATAAAATCTTTTAAGGATTCGTGATTCTTGTGTGCCATGATAGTGAATTAAACATACTGCTGAGGTCCTTCAACACAGTGCAACCCTTGCCTGTGCTACCAAACTGTTTTACCCTCCAGTGGATGGAGAGCTGCAGGGACTGTTCTCTGGACAATGTTAATGGCTCAGCCATGCCTCTTTTTCAGGAGATCTAGTTTGTAAAACCCTAAACTGAGCTTTGACTTTCAGAAACTCAGAGCATTCTCCCATTGACATATAATGGAATATAATACTAAAATGATTTCTCAGGGTAGCATTTTCCTATTGCTCCTGAATATCATTCTTGTAATTGTTATGCAGCAAGCATATGTTAATAACATGCTAAGAGTTGTGGGGAGGGCCTGTAATTTTATTTTAAAACAATAAGGCTCTTAATTTTCTACTTTAAAAGATGCTCAACATTACAAAAGGTCTAATCACTCAACAGGCTGCAATAACTTCAAAAGACTGGATTACAACCACCACGGAATTACTAGATATTAACATCTGACAGTAGTGGAGCTAATAACTATGTAATATGATATTTTCTAAGTCTTTTTCTATAAAACCTAAAAAAAATAATAAGAGGTAAGCAAACCACAAGCCACACAGGGTACTAAAAATCACTGATGTTATAAAATTGCCTTTCATAAAATGCCGGCTGAGAACTTGCTGCTGAATGATACGTGACATTCTGTATGACATTATATCCCTTTCTAAAAAGACATAAAATTGTAGGTCAGAAACACTGTTATTCTTTCTAAAATATAATGCAGATAATGATAAACTAATTCTTGTAAGTCATGACAACTTATTTTCTGAGTCTAAAATTGATTTGCTTTCCTTACCCATTGATTTTATGACAGAAAGGTAAGAAATGTATCTGAGATGCATTGATATTTAATGATTAGAAGGAAAATATATCTTTTGAATATAAACCTCAGTTTTATCTTGTCTACCTGTTGCTCTGATGGGTTTTTCTTGGCTTGCTTTGGTAGAAGGGACAATTTTAACTTGAGTTCTAGGTTACAAATTTGAAAAATAAAAATATAACAGAAAAAAATCTATCAAGTAAGCCTTTCTTAAAAAAATACAGAAAAATAAATTCAAGCTGTCTCATTAAGCCAGTGAGCAAATAGTACTTTTACAGAATTGTTTATGACCTTATTTTCTTACAGACATTTAAAGCCAATATCTACTTGTTTATCTTTCCTCCTTTGACTTGAAGAAGGACCTCATCTGGGCAAGAACTCAGAATCAGACTGCATCACTGGGCAAATATATTGTGCTCCTTCCTCAATATACTTTCCTTATATCCAACAATAATCAGGTCATGGACTTTCACTGCTGAAAGTAGCATTTGCTAAGGAAGAGCACTTTTTCTTCCATTAATTTTTCCAGTCAATTTTTGACATGACATCTTGTGACAAGCAGTCCACCAGGCTGAACAAGTGTTAAAAGAAGAAAAAGGTGATTTGTTTATTTATTTTGGTTATGGGTTTGTTGGGGTTTTTTTAACCAGTAAGTCTTGCTAAAAACAAATTAAGTACAATTAAAAACAGAAGAGAAGAAACAGTTTAACTAACAAGGGGTTTTTTTTAGGCAGGGAGGAATACAAATGTGAAAAAAAATGTACTGGCTTAATAATTCTGCTCTTAGCAGTCTGTATTAGCTCAGAAGACTTCTTAAACTGTCAAGTTTTAAACTACAGACCTGCAGGTCCCATATTAGCAATGACGGAAGGAAATAGTTGATTAGTAAGCTGAAAAGCAAGTATTGTTGTGTTGGTTGCTTGTGTGTGGCTCTTTTCTGCTTCAGCTGAAGTCAAAAGTGAGATATCCATTTACTTCAGTTGAACTGAATCAAATGCAAGTGCATGTGTTAATATAAATGCAAAATGGAATTCATACGGGAGTGGGTTGCATGAACCTAAGGAAGGGAAAACTCACAGAAATCTGTAGAGTGAGCCCTGGAAAGGTTAAACTTTTGTAACTTCATGAGCAAGTCCGAGCACTTGGAAATATTCAGGAATGCTGTGTTTCTGAAGAGCAACAAAATTATTTTGGTGCTTTGGTTAGGGTAAGAGCTACCATTTAAACCTGGAGCTTCTAATAATTGTTTTAATGATTTTTTTTCCCCCTAAGCATTCAATTTGTCAGAGACAAAAAGAGGAAAAATTCAGATAACCAGTTAGCTATGTACCACCAGCAAAGGTAGACTAAGAAAACTGCTGTTTTAGAGATATCACCATAATGTATAATCTCTGACAAATTTTATATGTATTAGTTCCTGGCATCAGAAAAACAAAAATCATTATTACCAAAAAACTTGCACATTTTAAGGTCTGAGCCCAACACTTTACTTTTAGCTGTGCAGCTCTTGGAACAAATAGCTGTACCATAATGAAATAGTTAGATGGTTTTATACAGGTCATGCCTAAAATCCTATCTTATATATGAATGGCTCACCAAGCTCCAACTAGCTCCTGTTTCCAAGAGCAGCCAATGTCCACCACTTTGCATCACTGGGCAAAGGTATAGTACTCCTTCCTTAATATGCCTTCCCTATATTCAACAGTTATCAGGTCATGGGCCATCACTGATAAAAGTAGGATTTACTATGCAGGAGCACTTTTTCTTCCATTAATTTTTCCAGTCAATTTTTGACATGACATCTTGTGGTTATGAGTCCCGCAGGCTGTCCAAATATTACATAAAAGAAGAGCAAGGTGACTTGTTTGTGGGGTTTTTTTTAGTTATTTTTTTCCACAAACTTTTCTCCTTAAATGTCACTGAATGTTTCCAGCTCTTGAATCTAAGCAACTAATGGGCAATCATTCCAAACTCAGTTTCTCCATTACAACTATATTTTCTAAATCTCCATCCTTTCTACTTTTAATTATTTCTCTCAAGGGCTGAACAGACCTAAACTAACAACTTAGGCTTTCTATTCAGTCATACTGACTGTTTTCCTCCATTTTCCAGCTCCACTACGTATTTTAGAGATGGTAGGACTAGAACTAACCCCAGATGGTATTCAAAATGTTAGTACACTAGAGATTTTTATGTATACATATAAATGTTATTTGCTTCATACTATATTCCTTTCCCAATAACACCTTACATTTGATTTGCCTTTTTTTTGACTGTTATTGAGCAATGAAGTGACATTTGCATAGAACTATCAATCATAACTCCAAAATTTCATTTTCTCATTTCCATGAGATAATAGTCAGCTAAGAATCCATAATTACATCTGTAAAGTTAGAATTGTTTATTTCCCCTGTGCATCACTTCATATTTATCTAGATTGCATTTCATTTGCTATTTTACTGCAGTTACTTAACATGGTAATATCTTTACTTCATCATAGCCAGCTTTTGTTCTTATTACCTTGAAAAACTTGGTGTCATCAGTAAGTTCTGTCTGCCCTCTTTTTCAGTAGTAATGAAAATGTTAAATCACC
This sequence comes from Calyptomena viridis, assembly GCA_013390005.1. NCBI lineage: Eukaryota > Metazoa > Chordata > Aves > Passeriformes > Eurylaimidae > Calyptomena > Calyptomena viridis. Next base: position 8,999 of record WEIV01006101.1, on the reverse strand, counting down.
CAGACACATGTGACTCTGCTGACCTCCTTCCTCAGAGGGAACAAAAGAGCAACTTTTTATTCCTACCTTCTGTTTCCTGATTAACTTGACTCCGCTTGGAGACTAGAATTCTGCCTTTATTTTTCAGCTCGTATCCCTTTTTTAATTCTTTTGCTCAAGTCTCTTCAAAAACATCATATAATATTTGTAACAAGTTCACCTTGGCTGGATGCCAAGTGGCTGGCAGTCTCTCACCCCTTCCCTTTTACCAATAAGATGACAATGACTTATAGGTTTTAAGACAAGGCAGAATGTGCCTCTCGAGGCCTAGCGTGGTGTTCCATGTGGTGGCCTGGCTTACAGGGTATGTTTCCAGCCAACCAGTTGTTGCCTCCGCCATGGTGAGGATGTAGCTCTTGCCTTGGCGTGTTC